>CAJHQQ010003820.1:0-37325 GCA_905132885.1 Moricandia moricandioides | reverse complement strand
GCAAGAACATGACTCTCTGTTGGTACACTCATTGGCATAGTGTCCTCTTCCTTGGCACTTGAAGCATTTGACATCACGAGCTCTGGAACTAGATGTGATGCGTCCCTAGGATGCTCTTTGGTTGATGGGAATGGATAATCCTTGCAAGAACGAATCAAAAGACTCAAGTCCTTCAAGGCGTGTGGATCGGATGGTGACACAAGAGGGATGAATGAACTCTTGATACTCCTAGATGAATGGTTTGGATATTACACACCAAACTAAACACCCTTAACTCTGGATATGACACACCAGAACTCGGCACACTTCTTTTAGAGAGAGAGAGAGCCGCAAAAGATGAGTAACTTGTATAGAAAAGAATCGATGAGTACAATAGGGCATAAGGCACCCTTTAAATAAGAAAACCAGAGACATGCCTCTAGGGTTTTCGACCAAGAACCAAAAAAGGAAAGAAAGCAAAACTATAGTTTATAAGTTAAATGAAATAAAATGCACTTCTAATAGTCTTGGACCGAGTGTAGCACTTAGGTGATTTGTAGACATGTTGTGGCCTCGTTAAAAACCTTCCTTCTAGAAAACCTCGTGGGACAAAACCAAAAGCAAGGAAAAGAGCACGCACTCCATGTCTGCCTAGACACTACCTCAGTTTGGTGTAGAGATGGCTTGAATGGTGATCAAGACATCTCGGATCAAACCTTGTCCAAGACCTTCTTGTTGTGGATGTGAAGTGAGTAATCCAACAACATTCTCATTAAGCTTCTTGACTCTGGAACGAGTCATGGGACCTTCATGAATGGTTAGAGCATCCTCATCAAATGGTTGATGCATTGTGGCTTCATGTTGTTCATCTAAACTCTCCCCATTGTCTTCCTTAGTGATCCGGTCCATGATCACATCATCCCCTCCCTCTTGAAAAGGATTTGTCCTCAAATCAGGTCCATCTACAACAAAAGGAGCCAAGTCAGTGACATTGAAGCTATTTGATACATCGTACTTACCTTGGAGATCAAGCTTGTAGGCATTGTCATTGATCTTGTGGATGATCTCAAAGGGTCCATCAACCCTTGGCATCAGTTTGGACTTCCTCTCGTTGGGGAACCTATCCTTCCTTAGGTGCAACCAAACTTGGTCACCAACTTCAAAGGTTCTCACACGTCTCCCCTTGTTTGCTTGCTTCTCATACAGCTTGGTCTTCTGCTCAATGTTTAGTCCTAGCCTTCTCATGAATCTGTTGAACCAACTCGGCTTTCTTCTTGCCATCTAGACTTGTCCTTTCACACTCAGGTAAAGGCATTAGATCCAAAGGAGAGGTGGGATTGAACCCATAAACAATTTCAAAGGGTGAATACTTAGAGGCAGAATGCATAGCATGATTGTATGCAAATTCACAATGTGGTAAGTATTCTTCCCATGTTCTTAAGTTCTTTCTAATGAATGCACGCAGGAGTGTCCCTAATGTCCTATTAACTACCTCAGTTTGCCCATCAGTTTGTGGATGACATGTAGTAGAAAACAAAAGCTTAGTGCCTAACTTAGACCAAAGTGTCTTCCAAAAGTAACTAAGAAACTTAGTGTCCCTATCAGAAACTATGGTTCTAGGCATGCCATGCAAACGTACAACCTCCTTAAAGAACAAGTTAGCTATATGCAATGCATCATCAGTCTTATGACATGCTATGAAATGTGCCATCTTAGAGAACCTATCAACAACAACAAAGATAGAGTCCTTTCCAGTCCTAGTTCTAGGCAAACCAACAATGAAATCCATAGAAATGTCATTCCAGGGATGGTGTGGAATAGGTAAAGGAGTATACAAACCCTGGTTTTGAACTTGGGACTTGGCATGCTTGCAAGTAGCACACCTTTCACATATCCTCTCCACATCTCTCTTCATGTGCGGCCAATAGAAGTGATCCTGTAAAACTTTTAAGGTCTTGGCAATCCCAAAGTGTCCCATTAGACTGCCCCCATGGGATTCCCTGACAAAAAGATCTCTCAAAGAGCAATTAGGCACACACAATCTATTGTCATAGAACAAGTAATCATCCTTTCTAAAGTAATGCCCTGAGGCAAACTTAGCACATGAAGCATAAGCTTCCTTGAAGTCATGATCAGTATCATACATGTCTTTTATCTGCTCAAATCCAAGTATCTTAGCATCTAGAGTGGTCAAGAGAACATACCTCCGAGATAGTGCATCAGCAACTACATTCTCCTTACCTTGTTTATATCTGATCACGTATGGGAAGGTCTCAATGAATTCAACCCACCTTGCGTGTCTCTTGCTAAGCTTACTCTGCCCTTTTAAATACTTGAGGGACTCATGATCAGTGTGGATGACAAACTCTTTGGGCCACAAGTAGTGTTGCCACGTTTGTAATGCCCTCACCAAGGCATAGAGTTCTTTGTCATATGTTGCATAGTTGAGTGTGGCTCCTCCAAGCTTCTCACTGAAGTATGCAATGGGTTTCCTATCCTGCATCAACACGGCACCAATACCAATTCCTGATGCATCACATTCTATTTCAAAAGTTTTAGCAAAGTCAGGAAGCATAAGAAGAGGTGATTGAGTAAGCTTCTCTTTTAGGCTCTGGAAAGCCTTCTCTTGGGCTTCTCCCCACTTGAACCCCACTTCCTTCTTTATAACTTCAGTTAAGGGAGCTGCAATGGTGCTAAAGTCCTTGACAAATCTTCTATAGAAGCCGGCAAGTCCATGGAAGCTCCTCACTTCTCCTACTGAGGTTGGACTCGGCCATTCCTTGATTGCCTTGATCTTCTCTTCATCAACCTTAACTCCATCTGCACTCACAACAAAGCCTAGGAAAACCAAGTTATCCGTGCAAAAGGTGCACTTCTTTAGGTTGGCATAAAGCTTCTCATTCCTTAGAACACTCAAGACAGCCTTAAGATGATCTAAATGCTCTTCTAGGTTCTTGCTATACACTAAGATGTCATCAAAGTATACTACAACCGAAATGCCTATGAATGATCTAAGCACATGATTCATTAACCTCATGAATGTACTAGGTGCATTGGTTAATCCAAATGGCATAACTAACCACTCATATAATCCATGCTTAGTTTTAAATGCAGTTTTCCATTCATCTCCTTCTTTCATCCTAATCTGATGATAACCACTTTTTAAATCAATCTTAGAAAAGATGCAAGAACCATGCAATTCATCAAGCATATCATCAAGTCTAGGGATAGGGTGGCGATACTTCACTGTGATGTTGTTGATTGATCTACAATCAACACACATACGCCATGTACCATCCTTCTTAGGCACTAGGAGCACTGGTACAGCACATGGGCTCAAACTCTCTCGGATATAGCCCTTCTCCATGAGTTCTTCCACTTGTCTTTGCAACTCCTTGGTCTCAACCGGATTGCTTCTATATGCTGGACGGTTTGGAAGTGTTGATCCTGGCACAAAGTCTATCTGGTGCTCAATCCCTCTCAATGGTGGTAGACCAATGGGATTGTCCTCTGGAAACACATCTTGGAACTCCTGTAAAAGAGACACCATCTCACTCGGATACACCGGTGTAGGGTCAGTTAAGTTCAATAGAGTCTCCTTAAACACAAGTAATATAGCTGATTGTTTAGAATTGAGAGTTCTTTTGATATCACCCATGTTTGCATAGAAGTTTGGCTGCTTAGTTCCAGCCGGTTTTAGATCAATCTCCTTCTTCTTTTGGAGTTGAACTTGATCTTGTTGCACTTCCTTGGGTGTCAAGGGAACCAGAGTAGTCTTCTTGCCCTTGAACAGAAAGGAATGCTTGTTGGTGAAGCCATCATGGATCACACGCCTATCAGATTGCCATGGCCTTCCAAGGAGTATGTGACCAGCTTGCATTGGCAACACATCACACAAGACTTCATCTTCATATCTCCCAATGGATAAGGGGATAAGTATTAGAGTGAAACAAGACAAGGAGGTGTGAAGGCCAAACAAAGGAAGTGAAGGCCAAGCATCTCCAGCCTCAAGATATTGATCACACAGCCAAGACAATGAAAAGATGATCAAGGTGTGTGTGCAAGAAGAGAAGGAGGCTGTAGAGGCATGAAGTGTGTTGCAAGTAATCAAAACTTTCACAATAAATAAAGGAGCCAGCAAGCTGAGAAGAACAAGAAAGATAATGATGTGCAAAGTTCGGGTCAGCCTCAAAACACCCAAAGATCAATGTGCAAAACAAGGGTTGAAGATAATCTTTGGTGCAAAGTTTGTGCAAAGAATCAAGACCAATGTGCATAGTCCGGGTGAGCTTTATGTTGACCAAGAAAGAAGAAGCTGGTTGGCGCCAAGGAATTCGGTTTAAATTCAAATGGGATCACATGTGAGCTTAAGGAATATGGCTGCTGGGAACTGTCCCTTTCACTCTCTTGCTGCAGAAAACTCTCTTGTCCTCTTCCTCCTTGGCTGCTTCCAAATAGCTTTGTTTATTCATTTCCTAGGATAGTATTAGTTTAATCTCTCCTTTGTCTTGTTGCTGCTGCTGTAAAACCTAAGGCTCTCCTCTATAAATAAAGAGGCAGCCTCATTGTAATGAACACACAAGAAATAAGAGACAAGCATTCATAAATTTCGTGTATAACTCATCTCTTTACTAAGTGTTCTTTAAATTAGTCACAATGTAGGGAGTTAAGGTATACTTGTTTTGGGTCTGCCTAAAGGCAGATCATGCTTGCCCATTCTACTCTAAAATCAGTTTAAACTCTTCTTTATCTTCTCTTAAACTCTAGCTTACTGATTCTATTTCCTATTCTCCTTAAGTGAACAAACCGAAAGTGTTGTGTCACTTCTCAAGGAATAGATTCAAACTAGAGTCTTTAATCTGTTATTAGTTTAATTCTAATTATTGTATCAATCTCACAGCCACTTAATCTCTCTAGATTCAGATGGTTGTGTAGATTATTTTGCTGAGAGGATTCAATCACAAGTTGATTGTTTCTTCCATTCTTAAAGAGTGAGTTCATGTTCTTAGCTATTCATAGCTTTTCCAACAATAAGAACTTGACTTGAGACCTTCATGGTGCCTTCTTCATTCAGCCATTGTAACCGGTATGGCTTGGGATGCTTTTGAACCTTCAAACCCAACTTCTGGACCATTGTCTCACTCGCAGCATTCACACAACTTCCTCCATCTACAATGAGGCTGCACACTTTTCCTTGGACCAAGCACCGGGTGTAGAAGAGGTTCTCACGCTGCTCTAGCTCCTCAGCCTTGTTTTGCAAGCTTAGAAGTCTTCTTGCTACTAAAAGCTTCCCCTGGACTGGTCCTTCTTCAAGCTCTTCCTCAGTGTCTTCTTGGTCAGACTCGGTGTTGTCTTCTCCTGAGGTGTACTCTCCATCTTCTCGCAAGAACATAACTCTCTTGTTGGTACACTCATTGGCATAGTGTCCT
The DNA here is from genome assembly GCA_905132885.1 of Moricandia moricandioides. NCBI lineage: Eukaryota > Viridiplantae > Streptophyta > Magnoliopsida > Brassicales > Brassicaceae > Moricandia > Moricandia moricandioides. The sequence continues at coordinate 31,917 of CAJHQQ010003820.1, read as the reverse complement.
CTTCCTTGGCACTTGAAGCACTTGACATCACGAGCTCTGGAACTAGATGCCTCAATCTTGCCTTTGCCCTTGTCAAGAGCACTGATCGGTTTGGCCTCTTCTCTTGGATAGGACTTGTTGTCCTTTTGGAATGGTTTAGACTCCTTAGCATAAGGTGTCTTCTCTTCCTTGTTGTGGTGTAACCGGTTGGAGCCATACTGATTGCGTGAGTGCCCTCTCCTCTTGAGTTGTTGCTCAACAAGAATGGCCTTGTGTAGCATCTCTTCTAGCTCCACATAATGTTGCATCTCAACATTGTCTTGTATCTCTCGGTTTAAGCCACAAAGGAACCGTGACATGGTTGCTTCTCTATCCTCTGATATGTTGGCCCTCAACATAAGCAACTCCATCTCTTGGTAATACTCCTCCACTGATCTAGAACCTTGTGTAAGCTTCCTCAACCGGTGGTGCAAGTCTCTAAGGTAATGGCTTGGAACAAACCTCTTGCGCATGATTGACTTCATCTCTGTCCAAGTCTCAACCGGTTCTTCTCCATTCCTTCTACGAGTTGTGAGGTATTGATCCCACCAACTCAAGGCATAGTCATAGAACTCAGTGGCAGCAATTTGAATCTTCTTGTGGTTGGTGTATTGCTTGCACTGGAAGACTAGCTCAATCTTCTTCTCCCATTCAAGATATGCATCCGGATCAGCCTTGCCATGGAATGGGGGTATTTTGATCTTCAAACCAGCAAGATCATCACCTTGATTCACTCTTCTCTCATGGGCACGTCTAGGTCTTCTTGAGGATGAGCTGAGGTGATCATACTCGTCATCAGTCTCCTCATAACCATCATGCTCTTGGCGAGTGGTTTGGCGATGTGCTTGGTGTGCCGCTTGTGGTCTCTCTTCTCTCCTAGTCTCTTGGTTTGGTAAGTGACTAGTAGCTCTCCTTATGTCTTCTCTCAGTTCTCTCCTGATGTCATTGAGGTTGGTCCTCATCATCTCGGTCATGGTTGCCACCATACTTTGGTTAAGTTGATTGGTCATAGCTTCCATGAGGAGTTTGTTTCTCCTGACGAGTTCAGCCTCTTCCTCAGACTCGGACACCATTGTACCTGCTTAAATACAAACAAGACAACCAGTAAAGAGTTCTAGGGAAGGAGACAAGCAAAAAGGAAAAGAAAAACAAGTAAAAAGGAAAAACAAAGAATCGTACAAAGCAAGACAAAGTGAAATGGAAATCGCCTAAGAAAAGGAAATCGGTTCAAGCAGGAAAAAGAAAACAAGCAAAAAGGAAAAGCAAACAAGCTTACAATGCAAGACAAAAGTGAAAAGGAAATCGGCAAGCAAAAAGGAAAAAGATTCAAGCAAAAAGGAAACACTTCTAAGCTTTTTCCTAATCACTCCTAAGGGTTTCTAGCACCCTAATAGCCTCAATATGCTCGTGTTCAAGGTGATGGACAAGCTAAACTAATGCACAAAGTGATCGACTAAGATGAACATGCGGCTAGGGTTCTTCTCACTCTAGGGTTTTCGCATGAACCAAAAAAGGAAAGTCTTAAAATTCCTTGTCTAATCTCTTATGCACACGAGCAGCCCTAAACAAATCAGTTCTACTGCTTATTCAAGGTGATAAAGATGAAACATGAATGAAACAATCAACAGAAACAAGAAAACAAAACAAGAACAATCGCAAAGAGAGAAAGCGAGTACTTCCCAACCAAAGTTGCTCTGATACCACCTGATGCGTCCCTAGGATGCTCTTTGGTTGATGGGAATGGATAATCCTTGCAAGAACGAATCAAAAGACTCAAGTCCTTCAAGGCGTGTGGATCGGATGGTGACACAAGAGGGATGAATGAACTCTTGATACTCCTAGATGAATGGTTTGGATATTACACACCAAACTAAACACCCTTAACTCTGGATATAACACACCAGAACTCGGCACACTTCTTTTAGAGAGAGAGAGAGCCGCAAAAGATGAGTAACTTGTATAGAAAAGAATCGATGAGTACAATAGGGCATAAGGCACCCTTTAAATAAGAAAACCAGAGACATGCCTCTAGGGTTTTCGACCAAGAACCAAAAAAAGGAAAGAAAGCAAAACTATAGTTTATAAGTTAAATGAAATAAAATGCACTTCTAATAGTCTTGGACCGAGTGTAGCACTTAGGTGATTTGTAGACATGTTGTGGCCTCGTTAAAAACCTTCCTTCTAGAAAACCTCGTGGGACAAAACCAAAAGCAAGGAAAAGAGCACGCACTCCATGTCTGCCTAGACACTACCTCAGTTTGGTGTAGAGATGGCTTGAATGGTGATCAAGACATCTCGGATCAAACCTTGTCCAAGACCTTCTTGTTGTGGATGTGAAGTGAGTAATCCAACAACATTCTCATTAAGCTTCTTGACTCTGGAACGAGTCATGGGACCTTCATGAATGGTTAGAGCATCCTCATCAAATGGTTGATGCATTGTGGCTTCATGTTGTTCATCTAAACTCTCCCCATTGTCTTCCTTAGTGATCCGGTCCATGATCACATCATCAAGCTCTTCTTCAGTTTCTTCTTGGTCAGACTCGGTGTTGTCTTCTCCTGAGGTGTACTCTCCATCTTCTCGCAAGAACATGACTCTCTTGTTGGTACACTCATTGGCATAGTGTCCTCTTCCTTGGCACTTGAAGCATTTGACATCACGAGCTCTGGAACTAGATGCCTCAACCTTGCCTTTGCCCTTGTCAAGAGCACTGATCGGTTTGGCCTCTTCTCTTGGATAGGACTTGTTGTCCTTTTGGAATGGTTTAGACTCCTTAGCATAAGGTGTCTTCTCTTCCTTGTTGTGGTGTAACCGGTTGGAGCCATACTGATTGCGTGAGTGCCCTCTCCTCTTGAGTTGTTGCTCAACAAGAATGGCCTTGTGTAGCATCTCTTCTAGCTCCACATAATGTTGCATCTCAACATTGTCTTGTATCTCTCGGTTTAAGCCACAAAGGAACCGTGACATGGTTGCTTCTCTATCCTCTGATATGTTGGCCCTCAACATAAGCAACTCCATCTCTTGGTAATACTCCTCCACTGATCTAGAACCTTGTGTAAGCTTCCTCAACCGGTGGTGCAAGTCTCTAAGGTAATGGCTTGGAACAAACCTCTTGCGCATGATTGACTTCATCTCTGTCCAAGTCTCAACCGGTTCTTCTCCATTCCTTCTACGAGTTGTGAGGTATTGATCCCACCAACTCAAGGCATAGTCATAGAACTCAGTGGCAGCAATTTGAATCTTCTTGTGGTTGGTGTATTGCTTGCACTGGAAGACTAGCTCAATCTTCTTCTCCCATTCAAGATATGCATCCGGATCAGCCTTGCCATGGAATGGGGGTATTTTGATCTTCAAACCAGCAAGATCATCACCTTGATTCACTCTTCTCTCATGGGCACGTCTAGGTCTTCTTGAGGATGAGCTGAGGTGATCATACTCGTCATCAGTCTCCTCATAACCATCATGCTCTTGGCGAGTGGTTTGGCGATGTGCTTGGTGTGCCGCTTGTGGTCTCTCTTCTCTCCTAGTCTCTTGGTTTGGTAAGTGACTAGTAGCTCTCCTTATGTCTTCTCTCAGTTCTCTCCTGATGTCATTGAGGTTGGTCCTCATCATCTCGGTCATGGTTGCCACCATACTTTGGTTAAGTTGATTGGTCATTGCTTCCATGAGGAGTTTGTTTCTCCTGACGAGTTCAGCCTCTTCCTCAGACTCGGACACCATTGTACCTGCTTATAAACAAACAAGACAACCAGTAAAGAGTTCTAGGGAAGAAGACAAGCAAAAAGGAAAAAGAAAACAAGTAAAAAGGCAAAGAGAACAATCGTACAAAGCAAGACAAAAGTGAAAAGGAAATTGCCTAAGAAAAGGAAATCGGTTCAAGCAAAATGGAACAAGTTCTAATCTTTTTCCTAAACTCTTATAAGCTTTCCTAGCAACCTAACAAGCTTCTTTTACTCGTGTTCTAGGTGATAAACAACTCAGAGCAAGACACAAAGCAATCGACAAGCAAAGGTATGCGACTAGGGTTTTTCTCTCACTAGGGTTTCCGGATGAATCAAATAAGGAAAGTCTAAAATTCTTGTCTAAACTTTCATGCAGTCACGAGCAGCCCTAACGTAAAAGAGTTCTAATGCTTATTCAAGTTAATTTAGATTGAACACGGATTGCATAACAAAAGAACACAACCGGGAAACACAAGATGCTACACGGATGCGATTAACAAAAGTAAACAAGAAATCAACAAGAAACAAAAACAAAGAGAGAACGAGTACTTCCCAACCAAAGTTGCTCTGATACCACTTGATGCGTCCCTAGGATGCTCTTTGGTTGATGGGAATGGATAACCCTTGCAAGAACGAATCAAAAGACTCAAGTCCTTCAAGGCGTGTGGATCGGATGGTGACACAAGAGGGATGAATGAACTCTTGATACTCCTAGATGAATGGTTTGGATATTACACACCAAACTAAGCACCCTTAGCTCTGGATATGACACACCAGAACTCGGCACACTTCTTTTAGAGAGAGAGAGAGCCGCAAAAGATGAATAACTTGTATAGAAAAGAATCGATCAGTACAATAGGGCATAAGGCACCCTTTAAATAAGAAAACCAGAGACATGCCTCTAGGGTTTTCGACCAAGAAACAAAAAAGGAAAGAAAGCAAAACTATAGTTTATAAGTTAAATGAAATAAAAATGCACTTCTATTAGTCTTGGACCGAGTGTAGCACTTAGGTGATTTGTAGACATGTTGTGGCCTCGTTAAAAACCTTCCTTCTAGAAAACCTCGTGGGACAAAACCAAAAGCAAGGAAAAGAGCACGCACTCCATGTCTGCCTAGACACTACCTCAGTTTGGTGTAGAGATGGCTTGAATGGTGATCAAGACATCTCGGATCAAACCTTGTCCAAGACCTTCTTGTTGTGGATGTGAAGTGAGTAATCCAACAACATTCTCCTTAAGCTTCTTGACTCTGGAACGAGTCATGGGACCTTCATGAATGGTTAGAGCATCTTCATCAAATGGTTGATGCATTGTGGCTTCATGTTGCTCATCTAAACTCTCCCCATTGTCTTCCTTAGTGATCCGGTCCATGATCACATCAGATATTGATTCAACTTCAGGGTGTTTCGACACTGATTTATGAGTCCAGATCAAGTTTATTACATTGTGATTCATTCTGTTTTTATTAGTATCAAGAAGAAATTGCCAAATCTCCAAACAGGGCAAACTGGAATCACTTCGGTTAAAATTGGGATAACTTCTTCATCATAACTCCAATGATATTGATTCAACTACAGGGTGATTCTACACTGATTAATGAGTCCAAATCAAGCTTCATACAACGTGATTCAATCTGGTTTTATTAGTGTCAAGAATAAATTCCCAAATCTTCAAACAGGACAAACTGGAATCACTTCGGTTAAAAGTGGGATAACTTCTTCATCATAAGTCCTATGATCTTGAGTCAACTTCAGGGTGATTCAACACTGATTTATGAGTCCAAATCAAGCTTCTTACATCGTGATTCATTCTGGTTTTATAAGTATCGAGAAGAAATTGTCAAATCTCTAAACATGGCAAACTGGAATCACTTCTGTTAAAAGTGGGATAACTTCTTCATCATAACTCCAATGATATTGATTCAACTTCAGGGTGATTCTACGCTGATTAATGAGTCCAAATCAAGCTTCTTACATCGTGATTCATTCTGGTTTTATTAGTATCAAGAATAAACTCCCAAATCTCCAAACAGGATAAACTGGAATCACTTCGGTTAAAAGTGGGATAACTTCTTCATCATAAGTCCAATGATATTGATTCAACTTCAGGGTGATTCGACACTGATTTATGAGTCCAGATCAAGTTTCTTACATCGTGATTCATTCTGGTTTTATTAGTATCAAGAAGAAATTGCCAAATCTCCAAACAGGGCAAACTGGAATCACTTCGGTTAAAAGTGAGATAACTTCTTCATCATAATAACTCCAATGATATTCATTCAACTTCAGGGTGATTCTACACTGATTAATGAGTCCAAATCAAATTTCTTACATCATGATTCATTCTGGTTTTATTAGTATCAAGAATAAATTTCCAAATCTCCAAACAGGGCAAACTGGAATCACTTCGGTTAAAAGTGGGATAACTTCTTCATCATAAGTCCAATGATATTGATTCAAATTCAGGATGATTCTACACTGATTTATGAGTCCAAATCAAGCTTCTTACATAGTGATTCATTCTAGTTTTATTTGTATTAAGAAGAAATTGCCAAATCTCCAAACAGGGCAAACTGGAATCACTTCGGTTAAAATTGGGATAACTTCTTCATCATAACTCCAATGATATTGATTCAACTTCAGGGTGGTTCTACACTGATTAATGAGTCCAAATCAAGCTTCATACAACGTGATTCATTCTGGTTTTATTATTATCAAGAATAAATTTCCAAATCTCCAAACAGGGCAAACTGGAATCACTTCGGTTAAAAGTGGGATAACTTCTTCATCATAAGTCCTATGATCTTGAGTCAACTTCAGGGTGATTCGACACTGATTTATGAGTTCAAATCAAGCTTCTTACATCGTGATTCATTCTGATTTTTTTAGTATCAAGAAGAAATTGCGAAATCTCCAAACAGGACAAACTGGAATCAGTTCGGTTAGAAGTGGGATAACTTCTTCATCATAACTCCAATGATATTGATTCAACTTCAGGGTGATTCTACACTGATTAATGATTCCAAATCAAGCTTCTTACATCGTGATTCATTCTGGTTTTATTAGTATCAAGAATAAATTCCCAAATCTCCAAACATGGCAAATTGGAATCACTTCGGTTAAAAGTGGGATAACTTCTTCATCATAAGTCCAATAATATTGATTCAACTTCAGGATGATTCTAAACTGATTTATGAGTCCAGATCAAGTTTCTTACATCGTGATTCATTCTGGTTTTATTTGTATCAAGAAGAAATTGCCAAATCTCCAAACAGGGTAAACTCGAATCACTTCGGTTAAAATTGGGATAACTTCTTCATCATAACTCCAATGATATTGATTCAACTTCAGGGTGATTCTACACTGATTAATGAGTCCAAATCAAGCTTCTTGTGAGATTTAGAGAATTATTGAGATATTAGATGAAGAACATGAAGAACATGAGAGAGAGAGAAGAGAATTCGAAATGGAGAGAGAGAGTATGAGGAAATCTGTTTCCTTAACTTAATAATGTTCCTGGTACATCCTTTAAATAGGCAGAATACTCAGATACAAGTTGACAATAGAATATAATAAACAAATGAGAGAGAACAAGACAAAGGGCTCTTGCAGCTCAAGTGAAAGTGACTGCTCATATCTGGTCCCCAATTGATTCTCTGCCTCACCAGACCTCATCAGACCTTATCAGACATGTGACTTCTTCCTCCCAACGTTTCTCTTTGCTTCTGGTCAAGGCAAGTTGTGCTCCAGACTATTTGAATATGTTTCTGGTCAAGTTCCCTCTATTTCTTGCCTTGCACCCTACGTTAGGTCAGAGACTGTACATACCACATTTCTTCTTTATCTCGGATGCTCCTCTTTCTATCTTCTCATCTCTTTGTCATTCATTTCTTCATGTCAACACTCCCCCTCAAACATGACCATATGGACTGGTCAGGTTTGAAAACCATGAAGTATCCCCTCATTAAAAACCTTAGCTAGGAAAAACCTCTTGGGATAAAAGCCAAGCCAAGGAAAAAGAGTGGAACACTTCATGGCAAGAGGATCAGTGACATGTGACGTCTATGAGTCCAAGTTTAGGATGGATGAACTCACAAACTTTGCTGCTGGCTGCCTTGGTGAATATATCAGCCAGTTGATCTTCACTCCGAGTATAGCATGGAAGAATGACTTTCTGCTCCACTGCTTGTCTAACCTTGTGACAGTCCACTTCTATATGCTTAGTTCTCTCATGGAAGACTGAGTTGGATGCTATGTGTATGGCCGCCTGATTATCACAATGCATGGTGATAGGAGAGGTTGTTTCTATACCCAAGTCCCTCAACAGGCCCTTGATCCATATGCGTTCACTAGTAAGCTTCCTCATAGATCGGTACTCTGCCTCAGCACTTGAACAAGACACAACCTTTTGCTTCTTGCTCTTCCAAGTGACTAAGTTTCCTCAAAAAAAAAAAAAAAAAAAAAAAAAAAAAAAAAAAAAAAGTATTTGTGGCTTTCTCTAGACAGACAAGGAGCAGTCCACACATCAGAGTGAACAAGATCAAAACACTTCTCATAGATGGTGCTAGATCTTGGAAAAACTGTTCTACAATGCTTCCCAAGGATACATGCTTCACATTCATCATTTTCAAACACCACATCAGGAAGCATCAGATTTAGAGCTCTAGCATGAGGATGTCCCAATCTGGCATGCCATGTGTTGCTATCAACTTCAGTAGCTTTACTGACCATGCAGATAAATGGTTCTGTCCTTTGAAGATGATAAAGTTCATCCTGACTGTGTCCTCTTCCAATCAACTGCCCTGTCTTTAAATCTTGAAACTCAACCTCATCTGGTCTGAAAACAACTTGACAACTCAAGTCAACAGTAGCCTTCCTTACTGATAGCAAGTTAGATGTAAACTGAGGCATATATAAGGCAGATGATTCCCTATCAAACAACCTAAGATTCCCTATCCCTTCTATCTTAACCTTATCTCTGTTGAGATGTGTTGACATTACAAGAAATATAGACATTGTTAGCACGAGTTTTATGCTATGATAGATGTATGATAGCGAATTATGAAATGCTATGTATGCGGCAGCCATCATAGGTACCCCCTTTAAGATAGCATTTTTTGCAATGCTACGAAATGTGAGTATTTCATAGCGCAAATGTAGATGCTATTATTAATGAAACTACGGCACGATGTATTTCCGTTACAAATTGATTACGATACATATTTCGTGCCATGATAGGGCCATCTACAATAGTAGTTGCATATTTTGATTATCGCTTTTGAAAAGTGCTATACTGAATCTATACTAATAAAAAGGAGGTTTTGAGGCTCCATAGAACGTCCACATCACCATAAAAATAGCTTCGAGAAAATGACATGTGGCATTAAAAAAATAGATAATGTAAGTAAAAATAAATAAATAAAAAATAAGTAAATACATTCAGAAATAGAAATATTACATTAAACATATATAACAATATTATCATTTAAGTAAATATATTCAGAAATATAAATATTACATTAAACTTATATAGTAATATTAACATTTAAGTAAATATATTCAGAAATAGAAATATTACATTAAACATATATAGTAATATTACATTAAACATATATAGTAATATTATCATTTAAGTAAATATATTCAGAAATATAAATATTACATTAAACATATATAGTAATATTATCATTTAAGTAAATATATTCAGAAATAAAAATATTATATTAAACATCTATAGTAATATTATCATTTGAAATAAAAAGATAAAAAATAAATAAGTATACAATATAAGAAAAAAATAATAAGTAAATATACAATTTAAAAATAGAAAAACTACAATAAAGTTTATCTTAAAATGTAAAAGACAATACTACAATATTAAGAAAAAATAACAAGCAAATATACAATTTTAAAATGGAAATACTACAATAAACATTTATCTTAATATTGGCTTAGTAAAAAAATGGAAATACTACAATAGTAATATTAGCATTTGATATATATATAAAAAATAATAAGTATACAATATAAGAAAAAAATAAATACTAAATAAATACACAATATAAGAAATAAAAGTATCATATTAAAATAAACAATAAGTAAATATACAATTCAGAAATAGATATATTACACTCACAATATTATCATTTATTAAAATATAAATATAATTAAATAATAATAATATACAATTAAAAATAAACAATAAGTAAATATAAAATATAATAAATGGAAAAACTAAATTACATATCGATTTGAAAATGTATAGTAAAATAAATTATAAGTAAATACACAATAGGATAAATGCAAATATTACATTACACATATATCTTAATATTATAATAACTAAATATATTATATAAGAAAAATAAATAATCCGTAAATATATGATATAAGAAATAAAAATATAACATTAAACATATATTGTAATATTATAATAATTAAATATATAATATAAGAAAAATAAATAATTAGTAAATATATGATATATGAAATGAAATATTACATCAAACATACAATATAAAAAATAGAAAAATTACATCAAACATCTATTGTAATATTAAAATAAGTAAATAAATAAAATTTATAGTAAAATATATAATAAGTAAATATACAATATGAGAGATATATATATATATATATATATATGTAATTCACATCAAAGACAACAATAAGGATACGATTCACACAAATATGCCTTCACAATCAGTTCTGGCATTCTCAGCTTCATCTATGTCAACATCCATGTCAATGCTAGCTGGCATTGATCCCATGTCTGCAGTTCCCTCTTGAATGTCTTCCTTACTGTATCTTCTAGACGGACCTCTCATTACAATATACCAACTAGATGACTCATCTTCCCTAGAGTAAAACACTTGCTTCGCTTGAGATGCTAGTATGTACGGATCATTAGCAAAAGAGGCTTGACTTTGATTCATGTTTACTAGTGTAAAACCATCTTCAATCTTAACTCCATTACCCTTAACAGCCCAGTGACACCGGAACAGAGGAACGTAGAAGACATTATAATCCACCAAAATTATATCAGTTACTCTGCCGTAGTAAGACACCAAATCAACCACCTGTGATGTATCTTTGGCACTAGATCTACAAACTGTCGTTGCCTCATAATAAACACCACTATTCTGACTTTTCCTATCAACCGATATAGTGTGAAACCTCTGGCTCTTAACTATGAATCCTATGTATGACTTGGCAGAACATCGTGGACCATAAGCTATCCACTTTAGTGTATCTCCATGTTCTGTAGAATCAAGAGGCACCTGATAAAGTCAAAACAATTACAAATTAACGTACAATAACATATAATTAAAACACTTGGAAAATAAATCACTACCTTTTCTTTTAACCAACTTGCAAAATTCTTTGTATGCATACTCCATAACGTTGATGCATCTTCTCGACATTTTCTGTATGTATCTTGTAGATACTGTAGATGCTCACTTCAAATTCAAAATAAATACATCAGAATATTGATGACATAATGTAATCGAGTTAGTGAAATAGGCTTGAATATGACACTTACTCTACATAAGGTTCCACTATAGACATATTTTGGATGATAGCAAGATGTGCAACTCTCAGTTCCATCTCAGACAGAGTTAATGTAGTTCCGGATGATATTGGACGACCCTCTAATATAGAATTGTTCTCATACTCCATGTTTCTTTCTGCTTTCTCTTGGACATTTGTTGTCTTCTTCAGAAACTCACTGCAAAAATGGATACATTCCTCAGCTAGATATGACTCGGTGATGCACCCTTCGGGTCTTGCAGGATTCCTCACAAAGTCCTTGAGGACTTTCATGTACCTGAAACAAATATCCAATTTGAAAGGTTAACTTAAGAATGGTTAAATTAAAACTACACTTATATATATATATGTGTACCTTTCAAATGGGTACTTCCATCTAAAGTGTACTGGTCCACCAAGTCGAGCCTCTCTTCCAAGATGCACAGTCAAATGAAGCATGATATCAAATAAACTTGGAGGGAAGAATCTCTCAAACAAGCACAAAGTTTCAACTACCTCAGCTTCCATAACCAAAAGCTTCTCCATGTCAATCACTCTCTCACACAACACATTGAAGAATGCGCATAACCTAAAAACGGCAAGCCTCGGTCCTTTAGGTAACAAACCTTTAAGTGCAATGGGCAGAAGCTGTTGCATTAACACATGGTAGTCATGTGATTTCAACCCTGAGACTTTGCAATCATCTAATGAGACAGCTCTTGATATGTTAGAACAATATCCATCTGGCCCTTTAAAGTCAAACAAACGCCTGCAAAAGATCTTCTTCTCTGCCTTGGACAAAGACCACGGTGCTGGAGGAAGATATGTGCGTTTACCCTGGATTCTAGGGTGCAACTCTGGCCTAATACCAAGGTCCTCCAGATCTTTACGAACTGCCAGGCCATCCTTTGATTTCCCACAGTGTAACAACGTTGATACTAAACTCGCACAAACATTTCTTTCCACGTGCATTACATCTAGGTTGTGCCTCACCGGAAGCTCCTAGTCATAACAATAAACCAAACAAAATATATAAGTTAAAATAAAGAAGACAGTCGCAATATAAAATCATTTAAGCATATAAAACAACAAACTTACCTTCCAGTAAGGTAGTGTGAAGAAGATTGACCTCTTCTTCCATCTAGTTAACTCTTCTTCGTCTACTTGTACTTCTTCATCTTCATCTTCCTCGGATTCACTAGAAAAAGTCTCACTATCAGAGTCTTGATTTACAGAGGAAGGATTCCTTTTTCTCTTACTTGCAGACCCTTTCAAATTTCCAAACACATTTTTGAAATTCCTAAGGTTTTGAGATATCTCACGTCCAGTTAGTATTCTTCCTCTTCTTCCTTTTTCAGCTTTGCCATCAAACCATTTTTTCTTTCCCCGGAAATTGTGAGTTGGTGGCAGACCCTTTCTATGGCACATGTAGACATGTTTTCTGCTGTGCTTTAGCCACATGCTATCAGTGTTCTTCCCACACAACGGACAACCCATTTTACCTTTGACCTTGCAGCCTGCAAGATTCCCATAAGCTGGGAAATCATTGATAGTCCAGAGAAGCATCGCCTTAAGATTAAATGTTGATCATGTCATGGCATCGTATGTTAACTCTCCAATGCTCCACAGACTGTTAAGATCTTCAATGAGGGGTTCTAAGTACACATCAATGCTATTACCAGGCTGATGTGGACCAGGAATTAACAATGATAGCATGATGTTCTCCTTCTTCATGCATAAGTCAGGAGGTAAGTTATAGATCACCACCAAAACGGGCCAGCAACTGTACATAGAATTCTTCATGTTGAATGGATTGAAGCCGTCTGTTGAAAGTCCAAGCCTCAGGTTCCTCTCTTCAGCTGCAAATGTAGGGTACTTAGCATCCATTTGAGCCCAAGTCACTGAATCAACAGGATGACGAAGCTTTCCATCACTGTATTTGTTGCTAAAGTGCCACCTCAAATCCTTGGCCATCTCCTTAGACCGGAACATTCTCTTCAGTCTTGGTATAATGGGAAAGTAGCGTAAGACTTTCTGTGGGACGCCTTTCTTCTTCTCCCCAGTATGCAAATTAGTCTTCCATCTTGAAGCCTTACATTTGGACACTTCTCAAGATTCTTGAACTTCTTTCTGAATAGACAGCAGTCGTTGATACAGGCGTGAATCTTCTCATAACCCATGTCAAATGATTTCAAGAATTTCTTCACATCATAAAGTGATGTGTGAAGAACATTATCCTCTGGTAACATCTCCGGCAAAGTCTCAAGAAGATCGTTGAAGCTCTTGTCAGACCATCCATTATGAGTCTTCAACCTAAACAACGAAACAATTGCAGACAGCTTACTATGATTGACACAGTTCGGATACAAGGGTGTCTCAGCATCAGCAAGCTTGGCCAAAAACTCATCTTCTTTCTTGTCTTCTCCCTCTGCCATCTCAGATAAACCTTCATCAAAACCCTCAGCAGCTTTGTATAAACCGAAAATCTCATCATTCCAATCAGCTTCCCTTTCAGTTGCAACACCTGAGTCGAGTTCTCCATGTAAGTACCAGTCAGCCCGCATCTTATAACCCTCCTCCATTCCCCTAGTTACTAGATGGTCAACAACTACACTTCCGGAGTGACGATCTAAGTTTCTGCAGTCAACACACGGACATACTATCATATCGATCCCTCCCCGAGCTGTAGCCACATCCCGTACAAACTTTGAAGCCTCTCTCTCATATGCAGGATCAACTCTTCGATTAACAATGAAAAGCAAAACACAAAAAATTAAGTTAACTCTCTTGAAAGCAAATGAAACGTAACAAATATGAATGAATAGATTACCTGCTTAGATGCACCCATGTTTTGTCCACCATTCTATGTTGGAACCTAGATTTTAACTTTAGTAATATAAAGGCTTTGTTAAGGTGTCCTCAGATTCAAACAAATTAAGAGTAGATCACAGAACAAAGAAATCGAATCCCTAAGATAAATCTACAACCGTACGATAATATAGTAAAGAAGTACCAAACAAGATAATGTTTAACCAATAACACAACGAAGTTAATCTACAACCCTAAGATAATATTGTCATGAATCAAGCTCGAATCAAACAAGAAATCAAAAGAACCAGCAACTATAACCCAGAGAACTCGATTCGATTTATTCTCATTTCGATGGAGATGTCAAAATGTGAATGAACTATACCTGCGAGATGAAGAAGCAGAATCGAATCGAAGCTTGGTGTCGCGGTGATTATAGCTCAGAGTCACCGAAACTTAGATCAGGGAGAAACGGCGATTTAGGATTCAGTAGAGAAATGGGAAAACTGAGAGAAACGGCGATTTAGGGTTTAGTTTCCCGCTTTGACCAAAATGTTAACTAAGTGTCGCGGAAAGCTAAATTTAGTTTCCCGCTTAGTTAAAATTTATTATAGCATTCATGCAATGCTATTGAATACTAATGAAAATTTTAACCCATCTACGATAGCAGTTACATAAAACGAGCTATAACAATGTGCTATCAATGACTAGTTTTTTGTAGTGATCACTTGTGGAGACGTGGAGGTGCTGAAGATTTCAACCTCGAGAAACCCGACTGATGTTTTGACAAAGGTTGTGCCGGTGAACAAGTTCAACGACACTTTGGAGTTGTTGAAGGTGATTGAAGCCTCAAGATAGCTTCGTCATTGCCAGTGTAAAGATTCAAAGTGCAATCACAATGAAGATGTTTTCAGTTGTTGACTCAAGGTAAAGTTTGTTGGATATTATTGGTCCAAAACTGAATAACATTAGG
This sequence comes from Moricandia moricandioides, assembly GCA_905132885.1. Classification (NCBI taxonomy): domain Eukaryota; kingdom Viridiplantae; phylum Streptophyta; class Magnoliopsida; order Brassicales; family Brassicaceae; genus Moricandia; species Moricandia moricandioides. The sequence continues at coordinate 16,866 of CAJHQQ010003820.1, read as the reverse complement.
AATAGGAAATATTCCTATTGAATAAAGGAAAGAGATACATTCTATTAGGTTTAGGAGTTACCTTAAGAGCATCATATAATCTCGAAGTCGGATGTGACTTGAAGAAGAAGCTTGTAACATTATCTTTCTCCTTGAATCATTGAGCTAAAGTTGATTGTGTCTAAGTTCGGTGTTGAGGTTGAACATATCATAGTGGATTGCCGAAATCCTCTGACTCAGACGTAAGAATAGCTCATATCGAGGTTATAAACTGGTTAAATTACTATGCATCTTTTATTCTCTTTATTTACTTGTTATTTTCGCGTTAAGTTAGAAAGAGAGAGATCGATTAACAAAGGAACCGAAACAAACAAACTTAAACTTGAAGTTGATTGTGGCCTCATCAATAGGTGACATGAATACCTTACTTTAGGAATATGCAACCAATATGTCATTTGGCTGACACGTGTGCAATTTGAAAGGGCCCATAAAACTTGTGGGACAACTTTTGGGAGGTTCTTAGAAGGGTAGAGCTGCCAATATGGTTACAGTTTTACGAATACCCAGTCTCTATTTTCAAATTCGACATTGCTTCCTCTGGTATTTGATCAAATGCCTCATTAGTGTTTTTTTTTTGCTTAAATTTGAATGCCTCATTAGTGTTGCCGAGTTGAAAGTGTCTTTTTAGCTTTGATATTGGCTCAGCCTAAGAAACTATATGCTCATCAATTTCTGGAAGATCTATCATGTGTTTGGGATAGGTGGTAGAGAACGACCATAAAGATCTGGGTAAGGAGTGGTGTCCCCTAGTTTTTACCGAGGAAGAGGCCCACTACATTGGTGTTCAGCCAGTGTTTTTGTTTACTCATAGTGAAGTTACTTGGAGGAAAGCTTACTCCCACCAGCTCTATTAGTTAACAATTACATTTATTTGTAGAAATGTTTGCACAAAGAAAAAAAAGGATATGTAAAAGGCACTTTACAAGTTTATTTTACAAACACTTTAAGGTTTAGGCTTAGATATAAAGTTGTCGGAAACGATGAAGAGGTTTATACGTAGATCGAGATTGTAGCATCCCAGTTATATTTTACCATATCAACCCTTTGTTTTATTCAAATACAGTGGTAGCTCTATTTTTTCAATTTTTTTTTTCTTTTTTATGCTTGTATCTGCATTTCCAGTCGAGTTCAGAAAAGTCACAAATGCCACAGAACTGTAAACATTTGAGGCCAAGAAAAAATAAATTTTGTGTTTAATTGTCTTTGCAGTTTCTGGTATAACCAGATGATGATGACAATCTTGACTGTGACTGGAAAAACTCGAACGGGGTTCCAGGGCCAAATGAGCGTCGTGTTGCGTTTGGAGATTCTGATAACAGAGGCTCGTAAACCGGGCTTCGGTTCTTCGGCTGAGTCATTACGGATACTGGAGACACCTCCTTCTCGATGGTCCTCGGTTGCGTTTCTATGTTACCTAGAGTTAGTATTGGACCGCCCATACGTTCAGCTTGTTGAAGTATATTGATCTTGCTGGGTCTGTATGTGTAACGGTAGTACTTCACTGCGAATATAGGACCCATCCCTGCTCCAACTATCAGCTGCACAAGAGAAGACGAACAAAAAAAAATTATATTATTCTTCGGGTAGATTTTTGGTAATGGAGATGACTCTGATTGATACTTACAAACATTGTAATCCAGTAAGAAGGTTGAGAACAGAGGCGGAACATGATGGTGTACATTCCCGATGATGGTATGGCGCTGAAGAGAAAGTTTATGGCATAGAAACTGACCAGATTCCCCCAAATGGACAGGTGCTGCAACACAGTAAAGGAACTGCACCAAACAGCAATTTAAGAAAAAAAAAAAGAGAGACGTATTTAAGCATTGGGTGAACATGCAAACATGTAAATGGGATGTATGAGTCTACAAGTGTGTAAAAAGAGTATGTACTTGGTTTCTTGAGCGACAACAAAAGCTTGAAGCCATATACATCCAGAGAGAGCTACCATTCCAAGCTCTTCCATTTCACTTTTCTCATAAGCATATGCGTGAATAGTTATTACAAATACAACAATCGCCTGCAAATTAACCCCAGTATTCAGATTTTTTTTTTCCAAATATGAAAGAGGCGTGTGGAGATTTGTACTTTCTTAATCGGTGAATACAATGTACTAAAGATGACAGTACTCACGTGAAAAAGGGATCGGCCAAACCACCCCGCAAATGTGCTTGGATTGAGAAGCCTGGATTTTGGAAAAAAAACATGAGAATATACAGATATATCTATGCACTAACCTATGAAACAAAGCAAATTTAGACACATAATCAGTCAATGCATACCTTCCAGCTTGGCAGTAGAATAAAATTTGAGGATGTTGCATTACTGTCGCTTCACTAAGATCTTTATCAATTACACTAATTAGAACAGGAACACTGGTGTAGAAAACGTTATAAGCCATCAAGCTAACCGAGTTGAAAAGACTTGTTCCAGAAACGCCTGAAATAAACGAGAAGCTGCATAGATTCTGTTGTCAGTTATTTCAGAAATGACATGGATTCTATCTAGTGAAATGTGAAAACATATCCGAGGAAGTAATAAACTTACAAAATCTGGATGAAGCATATCAACAATGATTTGTAGAAGGAATACTGGGACAAAAATGCTGTCCGGTTATACGAATACCTCCCATGAACGAGAATCAGTCTTTTCAGAAACCTAAACCCTGCACGCAAAGATCAGTCCATCAAGAACCAATTACATCTCTTTTGATAGGTTAAAACAGTTCATCTGTAGACAACCATGTAAGAAAATGTATGTGATAGGTATCTTCAAAGTTAATATAAATGATAATAAGGATCTTGGTAATGCTCTTACTTCCAATGCTATAATCTGCAGCTCTTGCTGCCTGAAGCCCTTCTCTTCCGCTAATGCCCACCCCGATATCCGCTTGCTGTATCATTCTTACATCATTCCCACCATCACCAATTGCTAGGGTTCGATAATCACAGGATTTTAATATTTCAACCAACTGTAAAGTGAAGAAAACAAGATGAGCACTTAAAGCCCACTTTGTCACAGGATGAATAGAATACTTGGAACACAATGTAATAAGAAAGAACCTAACGTTGGGATGGATACCTGAGCTTTTTGTGAAGGTGTGACACGACAACATATGGCTGTCCTAGAAAGTATAGCTAATTCCACAAAATCCTTGCGATGGTGTTTCAGAGCCATTTCTAGAGCCCAGCCATCAATAACAAATGCCACGTCCTGTACGACCCTTTAAATTATTCTCTGCTACAGGTGATAGTAAATTGATGCAAAATTCAAGAGAGAGTGAACCTTCGGTTCTGAAGTTGTTGTCCGCATTGTAAGCAAAGCCCTCTCCAAACTCCTAGAAACATCTTCTTCAGTTTTTCCATCAATCAATAGAAGATGACCTTTAGGCTCTGGTATAAACATGATTTTTATTGTAAAAAGGCATCATAAGTAGCAATAGGTAAAGCATTCCCACAGAAATAACAAAGAAAAATAAATGTCCCAACTTACCTGGGGAGATAAAATTACATGAAAGAGCAATCTGTATAGCTGTATTCTGCTTATCTCCAGTCAGCATCCAAAAGTTTATCCCTGCTTTTCTAAGTGTATCAATTGTCTCTGGTACACCATCCTATAAACAATCAGGCAAATATCATAAGATATTCCTCTCCTACCTATAATCCTACATTATATTACATTGTGAACCTCTCTATGTCCTTGACATTTAAAAATTTACCTGCAACCGGTCTTCTATTGCAGTGACTCCTAGAATATAAAGATCGTGTTCTAACCGTTGACAGACCTCTGCAATTCTCCACTGTGACACGAGAAAAGCATCATTTGAGGTAATCAAATGCATAGACTTAATTATACTGTTTTAAACTTAGCATACTTCAAAACTGCTTAAAGTGAACAAGGAGAAGAGTTTTTCCAGTTACCTCCCTGTCGACTAGAACACTACTAGCCTCTTTAAACTTCACTGACCACTCTAGATACTCATCTTCTTCCAGTTCACGCCAAGCCAAACACAATGTTCGAAGCCCCAACTGGGCATAGTGTTCAACAGCTTCAGCAATAGTTCTGGTTTGTTGACCTAATAGCATAGTCAAAAAAACAATTGACCATCAGCTCTGAGCACATTCAGTAGCACACTTCTTCCTCATCTATTGATAAAAGATACGTTATCTCACCAGCACATGCAGATGGAAGGATTGATTCATCTGCACCTTTTGACAAAAGAATAATTTTCCCATTCTGACAATCTTTCACCACCACTGACATTCTTTTTCTATCTGACGTGAATTCAAGAATTTCAAGTACCTCATAACGAATCATCACACCATTAAACATGAGTTCTGCGTTCAATAAAGAGGACAAAAATAAATAAATGAAAGCTAATTTTTAGATATATTCCATGGAGAGCAAAACCGAAATGACATCACCATTACCTAGAAGATTGGCATTTTTGCCGACAAAGACCATATGCAACTTCGCCGCAGCAACTACAAGAGCGTCCTCATCCTGAGATTGGGCCTTGTATATAATATCTCCAGCTTTGCTATCGGATGAAATCCCCCAAAAAACAAACACAATGAGATAAATTCCTAGATAAAAAGAATAAATATACACAAGTGAAATACGATTTGTGAAGTTTCTTTCCCATGCTTGACTGACAAAACACACATTATGAAAATTTAAACATTCAAACCGAAGTTCTAAACTACCTTCGCACAGGTATAACCGTGTTGCAGATGGCCATAACTGTAAGAAATCGGATGCAATCTGTAGAGCCACTGGTGATGGCATTAAGAAGTTGTCTATCTGATGAGAAAGATCAGAATAAGTTAGAAACAATACTCATTTGGCGCAAACTCATTGATACAGAGGCTTAAATAATGTATGCGTAAATATTATTGACACAAATACGAAGGAAAGTATGAAACCTTTCAAAGCATCGCCATTCTCATTCCCATACAAAATGCCACCAATACAACATCTTCTAAATATCATCTTGTTGTCTGTCAGGGTCCCAGTTTTATCGGTCAAGATGTACTCAACTTGCCCAAGGTCCTCACTTATTGCTGTGCTGCCACACAATAAACCACATGATGTAAAACGAAATCTTGATATTAAATTGTTCATTGGTGAATACGAGGTACTCTGCCTCTATCCTGTACTTACTTTGCTGCATAAGATGCTGTACCAGTCTCTTGATCTATCATCTCAACATCCCATTCTATAAATTTCGCATATAGGCCCTTAACCAGATCTAGAGACACCTGAAGCATAACGCCAACCAGATGCTACTCAGAAATGGACATGCTTATTTTATAGAAAATGGATTTTCAAAATCAATGTTGCTCCATAAAATTTTATGATTAAGCGTCTATTTGCAATCCGATACCTCTTTCACATGCCAAAATGCTTAATGCATTACATATGTTACTACAGAGCTAGAAAGGATGCTAAAGATTTCAACAAAGTATAGCCAGGAATTATAACTACCTTGATGGAGATGGGTATCATGATGGAACATAGAAGCTCAAACCGTAAAGGGATTACAAGCAGCTCATACCATGGAGCTTCCTCTGGATACTGCACATACCATTGCTGAAAACACAACAACCAAGTTCGTAAAGTCAGAACTGCCCAACTCTACAAAAATAAGCGTCAAAGATTTACATTGACATGATATTGTATGAGGAATCTAACCTTTCTTGCTTCTGTATCTTTCCAAACATTTCCAGCAACACCAAGAACCAGAACAACAACAATTTGGAAAACGAATATTGCTCCAGTCAATTTATCAATCATTGCATCCATAGCAGTAAGTTTTGGTTCAGCTACACCTCTACTCATACCAAGCTTGGTTTGGTTGCCTATAAAGTATGAAAGATGATCAAATATCAACTGAAATTATACGACTAACCAGAGATAGTAAGAATGCATGGTCCTGACATTTAGAAATCTATTTGAAAAAAAATGCCATTCTTTACAGGGAAACTTACCTGTATAGACAGATACTCCACAAGCCCACTCCGTATTTCTCAAGTAACAGGACTGAAGAAGAGTGTTTTTTATGGTTAAAGAACATACGTCATTGTCGATAAATGGCGGAAACAAGCGCATGTTTGCATCAAATCTTCGGATATCCTTATCTGGAATAGGACATTCAATCACACCCTGAAAATATGGATAACATAACAAGAAATCATTTCACATGAAACAAATTGGAAAGCCAGGCGCGGAAGGACTGTTTACTAGAAGTCTCACTTTCATTTTGTGTAACAATTCTAAATCAATTCCCACGCATGCCGAAGGTATGACTCTTGTTTTGAGATCGGTTTCACCATCTAAAGCAGCCGTCTGCATGTATGAGTTCACTCTTTAGTGCATTTTAAAGTGCTTGAGAAAGGTTACCAGCATCCACTCGGGAAACTAGATTGCAGCATAAATCAATTACAAGCATGACGGGAAGTGTACCTCTACATAGCAAACACCTTGTGGATCTGAGGTACCAAGCAAAACTAGATCACAAGGAACTTCATCATTCTCACGCAACCAGACAATATTGCCAACTTGTATGTCCTGTGCTTGGATCTACAAGCAAAATACTAATATAGCTAAAGCCAAAATATCCTCTAAAAAAAAATCAATCGTTAGGAAACAAAAATCCTGGAAAAGTGATCCATACATGCTTCTTGATCCCATGTTTCACGATCCAAACCTCTCTCTCATTTGCTTTCTTATCTGAGAGATACCTGTGGTAATCATCCCAAGCTTCTTTGGAAGCGGAGACGGCAAATATGAAGATCAACGGACCCCATGTACTTGCAGGATTGACAGGGGTGATAAGTGACCATAGCTGAAGGCATGCAATCAACAAAAAGTACTGGTTCATGAACCGGCTGGAAATAAAAGAAGAACATGTCAGATCAGAGAAGAATAGAAAAGGATTAAACTTTCAAAAACAATAAACCGAAAGGAATCATCACCTGAATTGCTCCAGCAAGTTCTTAGGGAAAAAATTCCACAAAGTATACTTCGTGTTAGATATACGGTTATCACAGCAAAGCTCCTTTGAAGCTTCATCATCGTTGATGTAAACAAAACGCTTCATTGCCACTTGGAAACCAAATGTTTCTTTTACAGTTTCATCCTCAAACTCAAAGAGGCTGGTTGAAGTTTACGCACATAAACTGCTAAAAATATAAATTGTTAAGCAATATTTAACATTAGGACGGGCATTGCAGCATGATTCAAAGCCTCGTGTATGAGAAAACTCAACAGTTACTAACATTTCAGATAACGTGTTAATTTACATAAGTGTTCTTGTGCACTTGAAGAGCCAATAACTCATCAAAACCCGCACGGAATTAATAAAAATTTAGCTAAATCGAACACCATAGATCAATCAAAATCGCAAGTCGAATCTGATCAAAGTCTACATATCTGAGATCATAAGAAACCTCAAACATACAAGTAATCTTTGATCTCTCAGATAATCTCGACAAATGAACAGAGCTGAAGAGGGAGATTATTTCTCAGATAATCTCGCGTACGTTACCTTGGGGATCACACGGAGCTCGATTGTCGCCGGAGTTCTGAGATTCCACCCTCGCCGTGGTTCCCTTCTGCTCTGTTAAATTAAATTAAAAATGTTCATTAATAAAGGCGTAAAGGAGAAGGAATACGCAGCGACGGTGCGTTTTGTTTGACTTCCGTAGAAATAGGCCCCACCCACCGTTGCTTTATCTCTGCCGTTTATGTTAATCTAGGAGAGACTGTTCGTTGTTTTCCTCTTATTAGACGGCACACGTTCTGTTTGATCCTCTTGCCATCTCCGAATATACCTCCTTCTCCAATTTTATTTATCTGTCAAGTCTTTATAATTTTTTGGCTATAATTTGAAAGAGACTTAATTATATTATGGACCTTGGAAAAGAAATCAGTCAACAAAAAAAAGGACTTTAGAAAAATCGAAATGGAATGTTCAACTATATAAATAAGTACTTAATCTTTGTATAAATAATTTTGTCTCTCTAACTACTGGTTTATGTGCATTAATATAGATGTCTTAGAAGAGACACGAGTAGAATCTACTACAATAAAGTTAACTTGCTTCTCTCCATAGGCATCCTCATCAACATAGAGCATAGGGATGAAGCTCCACCTATAAATGACTTAGTTGATTGGGATGAAGAGTCATACCGAAACGAAACCCAAAGATCTGTCTCTATCAAGTAGAAAATCCATCAATGGAGAATTATTTTACTCTGCTGGGTGAGGTCAGGGCTATCAGGAGTTAATAAACGATGGGACAAATTGAATGCATCGTGTATTATTACTCTACATCTAGAAAGGTACTCACTACAGTTGAAACTCTAGTGTTTGGCATCTCTTACAACTTTGTATATTATCTTATTTTCCATAATCTCAGTGTCATTGATACTTTGCAAGGATGTGAATGTGTGCAAACTCGAAAGCTATGGCTCTGAGCCAAAAGTTTTCTTGGTCACTAGCATCAATCCAAAGGTTGTTGGAGGTGAGGAAACTGAGTATTTATAATCCTCCTTGCGTTTAGTCAAAACTTCACACGCAGTATTTGTAAGATATTGTGTTTACAAACAACCATTATCATTCCCTAAACTAACTTCCCATTATGCAGGCTGCCTATTTCTCAACGGGACATCTGGAACCCACATCTACTTTAACTCTGACACAACTATCAGAAAAGAACTCTATGAAAAGTAAGAATCTCTAATATTATTAGTAGATAGCTACCACCTTCTGTACATAAAAAAGCTCGGCAACTGATATCATCTTGCGTTTATGTGCTGTCACATAAAAATCTCTTTAGGTTGTTTGGGGATTTCACAAACCAGACGGCCTCTTCATCCAAGCTGCTTCATGCCCATGAAATAGAACCTCTCACAGTAAATGAGCTTAACCAATACGTTCTCACATCTGAAACTCAGGTCAGAGCTTCATTTATCTCAAGTTTCTCTAACAATTTAAAAATCTAATAGTTTATGTTCTCTTATTGATTAGTGATTACAAAATAGTTGAGTTTCTTTGTACTGCCAAAGTAATTGCTATTCAGACAGAGAAATGATGGTGTTATATTGGATGCTCTAAATGTTCAATGAACCTCCAGCGTGAGATATCTTCATTTTTTTTTTTGAATTATACAGAGGTATCCTGGCCCCACAGAAGTGGGTCCAGACTAGCCCCACCGAAGTGGGTCCTCTATTGCCGGCGATGCCTAAATTTTAATCCCCCGGTGGCCAGCGCGGATCGAACCCGGGACCATATCGAGGCCGAAGCTCCCTCAAGTACCACTAGGCCGTCCTCGCTTGGTTAAAAACTGGTGTAGGTTAAATGTTTTTAGTCGCTGTCCCCAACCCCGTAGGGGCCCCCTTGCCAGAAACCCTATAGGCGCCGTACAAACCCGTGGGCCATGTGCGACAGGGTTTTTTTGGCGGTTTCAGTCCGACCCCGGTGACAGAGTGTCGAACCCGCGACCTCTGGCACTCGTGTGTGAGAATATCTCCATGAAACCGCTAGGCCATCGTGGATATCTCGAGATATCTTCATTTACATGCATCGTATGTGATAATTCGAAGAATGTGAGTGTCTTGAGGTAACGTTCCTTTAGCTATGCTCTCCCTGGTATTTTAGTCCTCTGACATTGATTTATCGTAACCTCTACATTTTGTTTTGATTCTTCCTTTTCTATAGGTATTGTGTGGATATGTCTGTTTCAGATCAGACTGATGATGTTGTCTTTGTAGCTTTTGATATGGCGATGACAAAGTTAACAAACAGTCAAGCAGCTGAAGCTGCACATATTTTGGTTTATGTTTCCTCTATCAAACATTTGGTTTTAACTAATGCTCTTACTTATTATGTACATTGCCGTCTAAATAAAATGTTTCCGTCTTTGCAAGGGGGCAGGTGTGGATGCTCGAGTGAGCAACGAACTCCCCCAGTTTATGGCTGATATCGTAGAAAAAAAACAACAGTTTTCAGCTCAAGTTAGGAGAGTTCAATTTCAAATCGAAGCCCCAAACCTTCACCATATCCCGAATCATTTATGAGCAACAACGTGCTCCACTCTCAAACTTTGTCTTATGTGTCGGTGCTTAAATTGAATTGAAATAGCTGTGAAAATTCTTCAAGTTAATAACTGTGATATATCCAGGGAGACAACCATGGTCCTGATGATGGTGCGCGTGGAGAGCTGCCAGTAGCATGACCCGGTGACTTAAACACTGTGACAGCTGTAGCAGGTGGTGGGATAGCTGCAGTCGGAGAGAATACAAATGTGAACCCTCAACCATCTTGATCTGATGTCCAATTGCATGTCCGTCTTGCATCAACCAATCCGGTTCTTGAACGCAATGAGAAGGGATAAAAGAGGGCCCGCAAGGCCTAGCTCCAGGTGTTAGAAAAATCCCACCTATCTTTGTTTTCCACCTTATGTTTAAGAATGAATTCTTATTTTTAATGTAAAACTCAATGTAGTTGTTGATGTTTGAACTAATGCAAGTTTTTGTCCTCATGTCTTTCTTTTTTGTTTTAATAACGTACGAAAACCACCAATATGGCAATATGCTGTCGTATCTCAACATACTTAACACATACGATTTCTTTAAACAAAACGTGTAAGAAACAACAGTGGGAAAATGGAAGGGTGTAGAAAATGCATGTGATTCATCAGTGTTTTATAAGACAGTATATATAAATTGAAATATTATTGCTTCTGAGTATAGAAAAAATGTTGTTCGAGGTTACTTTATTTTTCAAATTTTTTAAAAATATATTAATTTCATTAAACCAACCCAAACCGGGGATCTCGGTAATCTTACATCACCGGTGACCTAAAAAAAACAACAGTGCTAGGTTACAAATGAAGAGATCTAGAAGAGAAAGAGAGGAAATATGTATGAGATAACGGCGAGTCTCTACCGGCGGACTGCAAATTAAATAACGGCGAGTCCCAGAGCCGGTGTGTCCAAAACCCAAGATATGGGCAAAAAATCAAGTTGAAACCATCTTTTGAAGAGATGGGCAAAAACTCAAATCAGATTTTAACTTTTAAAATTTAAATAAAAATCAAGATATTGGAAAAAATTAATGTGGTCATATATTATATCAAATTGAAGCCATGTTTTTGTAGAGATGTAATACAAAAACAATGTGTATATGTATAAAAGCTTTCAAGTTATATATATATATATATATATAGTATTTATGGACCTTACTATAATTGTCCAAATAAACTTGGTTTTTTGTTATGTAGTAAGTTTTCGATGACATTTAATGTTAAAAATATAAATTTGTTTCATAGTTGCCTTCAGTGAGCCCTCCTATGACTCTATGAGCAAGGCTCTGTTTCAGCATTAGTGCATTACCACATTAGCATTTGTTAATTCAGTTGCAGCTTTTTTAAAACAGTTTACGTTTGTATGGGAAGACTATACACCTCCCATGTTTCCTTGACGTCAACGATAAATGCATACAAAAAACATTTATCAGCCGTTACTTACTCTACACGGTTTAGGAAATAAGCTTTGATATATCTGGACAAAACCACAACCTCTATGTATAGTACCAACTTACAAATACGCAAGTGTATGGTAAAGCCACCGTCTAAACATAAAGGCAAAGAAGTTGATGGAGTTTCCCGTAATAACTAATCGAATTCCCAAACGTCGAGTTCAACATCAGAACCTGTCATGAAAGCCCGTCAAAGAAGGAAATCAAGTTGTATACTTTTAAGACTAGACTGCACAACATGTCAACTATTATCACTCAATTGTGTTATTTTGTTTTAGGTTGTCTAGCATGTACGTCCAACGGTAACCAGCTGAGCGATCAGTATCTTCCACTTTTAACATGCAACTTATATCTGTCTCATTCTAGCCAAGCTCATATCAATGTTAATATGGTATATCCTTCTGAAAAGACTTATGGTAGAAGCTGAAGAAACAAGCTTTAGTTTGGAAGCCTCATGCCCATCAACGCCTTACCATCTCTCTCCTTATAAATAGATTAATGTTTTTTTCTAAAGTTTTATTTATTTATCTTTAGATAGCAAAATATACATATTATAGTAAATTATATTTAATTATGTTAGATTCACTATATCTATATTTTTATTTTACAACTATTATTGTATCCGTATTTATAATTTTTTAATTTTGTTGTTTCCCATCTCCCCATTTCTTTCCGGTACCCGTCTCTGTGCAAGGTAGGGTATTACACATCTTCTGCTTAGTCACTTTAACAATCTGTGCAAAAGTTAGATTGCTGAACACATGCTACATCATTTGCGAGCAATGTTATTTGTTATTTATATAAGCAAATGAAAAGATTCTTATATTTTATTTGATACGTGTTGTTTCATTTTTAATTCATACAAATAAAACATCAGCTTACATTTTTTTTGGAATATTGTTTTTTTTTTGTAATACAACTTTAGTTAAACTTAAATTTGAAGACTACAACAACAAGAAGAAATTAAGCATTATCTTGGAGACGAACCATAAGCTACAATAGCAAAAGGAATTAAACATAACAATTTTTTGGGGTCTATGTTGGCTAAAGATATATTAAAATTACAATTATATTAAATCAAAAAGAAATTCCCACAAAACACTGATACAATCAAGATTTGAACTTTAACCTAAACATATATCCATCATGGAAAGAACTACAACTTCAAAAAAAAACAAAACACCACACTATTACCATACACTCTCTAACACACAATAACAAAAACATCACATACATTTTAAATAAGCAACCAATCTCAAGCAAAAAACAACTTATGCAAATAACACATATGACAAACAACCCCGCGCGTAGCGCGGACATACTACTAGTGATTTAATAAAATTGCAGCATTTCGTTATGTTTACGATTTTCATTTAGGATTTTTCAAATATTTTTGAGTCAAATGTTTCACTATCTAAGTGAGAATTGTTGTGATGAAAAAGATTATTTTCTGTTGAAACCGTGATTATCGCATTAGATAAATAGAATATGGATTCTTTGTTTTATTTGGAAGCTCTTGAAAATAATGAATTGTGAACTTTGGAAATGAAGTATAAATGAAGAAATTAATTACATACTTAAAATTCCACTTGAATCACTTCTAAAAGACCAGATGGTTAGAGACTAATCGGTTGCAAATGGTTTTAAGTGTAAGCCTGAAAATCATGGAGTATCGGAACCAAAATATAAAGCAAGACTTGTTGCTAAAGGCCAATCTCAAAAAGAATATATGGATTAAACTAATATATTTGCAGCACTAGTCAAACATGTAGCCATAATGATTTTGATGGCTATTGTTATGGAAAAAAAAACTATGAAGCTGAGAAACTGAACGTCAAAATAACATTTCTACATGGAGAATTTAAGGTGAAAATCTACATGAAAGTGCCAGCAGGGTTTTAGGACCTATTCAAGCAAGATGAAGTGTGTTTGTTTAATGAATCTTTGCATGGACTCAAACAATTTGCAAGAAAATAGAGTCAGAAGTTTGACGGCAACATGTATGAAATTGTGTATTAAAAGAGTCTACTTGAAATTTTTACTTATACCAAAACAATTAGAGATGGATATTTGTCTACTTGCTCATCTACATTGATGATATGTTGATAGCCGCAAAGGATAAATCTGTAATCTCTTGAGAGCATTTGTAAACATATATATCTTACAAGCATCGAGCTTGGATCCAAGATTCGGACAATCAAGGTCTTTATACAAAGGAAAGCCAAGGAGGGAACTTATATTCAATAGTTGTTGTCCAAAAAATGATTAGATTACAACATATAAAGAAAATCACATAAAATGGTGACGTATGAAGTCTCTATAACAATCTATAAAAATCGTTACCTTTTTATACAACGTCATGAGATTAGAATCCTTGAAAAGCAGATACCCAGAAAGAAGTACAAAGAGCATCACTCCACAGAAACACAAGTTTGCGGTCGCTCCATCATAGCGTTGATCATTAAGAACCTTGAGAAAGAGCAACAAAGAAGTTATTTCATGGTGCAAAAAGCGCATGAAAATCCATATGACTAAGCATACCTAACATAGTTTGGAATTCCTCATGCAATGTGAAGAAAACCATCTTCCTATAGAAACCAAATAAGTTTCATAAGATGAGAAATCCAAGGATTGGAATATAGCATACACATCAAACATGCACATCTTAATTGTGCATGACAAGATGATATTTTGGCCATAGTTTATAATACCTTTGACAAGAATCTATGAAGTAAAATGCTACAATATTATCTCAAATCTTATTATATACTTGTGATAATAATAATCATTCAAATACATCATTACAAAACATCAGTCATATGCATATGAATAGGACAATAAAAAATCAATAGGAATTAACACAAACTAAAGGATGCTTAGAAGAAGACAAAAAAAAAACATACCTTAACTTGTTTGGACAAACAAGTCTCCTTTTAAAACATTTAAGCCAACCACTATTTTGATTTACCTCTTTTTATTTTATTTTTTATTTTTTTTCATTTTATTTTTAATGATCATATATATATACTTTTAAAAAATATCAACAAACTAAAAATAAAAAATAATTGAAACTTTCTTATGTTATATTCAAAGTTACTTCATTGAGCGTGGTTAAAAGCTTCTAGTAAAACTACAAAAAGAAGAGTAGATGACACATGTAAGAAACGATACTTAAAATAACATGTTCACACAAAAGAAAAGGACATATTATTATAATTAATACCTTATGGAACTCTAATGTATCCTCTTTATTCTCTGTCTTGATCATATGAAGAGACAATGATACTTGAAATATCAACGAAGCATAATATATTAAGGTAACTTCTTTACTTCTATGACAGTGAATATTCATATACGAAGTTACTATACTTAAAAAGCCATGAGTGCATAATGTACCTTAGAGGCCACTTTTAGTATGCCGTCCTTCGCGCATTCACGTTTTCAAGTTTCATATGTGTACAAAAGAAATAGTGGTTCAGTGAAATGACATGATAGTTAATAGGATTTCACATAACCGGTTTACCTTATTCTTTTTTAATAACGAAACCAAGAGGCTTAAAAGTTCCTTCAATCTTCTGAACTATTCATTAGCAGCGCCTTTAGCCAAAAAAATTGTTTTTCGCTTGTACTCTTCTAAATTAAACGGTCTTGAGAATAATCTGCTAAGACTAAAACCTGAAACTAGCTAGAATATATGTTTTTTTATTATATACACAAGAAGAGTTCTAGCTAATGGATTCACGCAAGTACGCTTCGTTAGTTTAAGGGACAAAGGGAAAAAAACTTTACTTTTTAAACAAGTTCTCAAGATCCAGAGTTCTCGACATTGATATCAACTCAAAGGCATTTATATAAGTTGGTCGTTATTTTTTATAACATGATGCTCATGTTTCATTGATCACATATATTAATGGACTTTTATTCAAGTAAGGAAAAAGAAAACAACTCATCATCATAGAGATCTCAGATTAAATAAATATAGCTCACTTCTGAGTCTTAAGAACAACTTCCACATCATCCAAGTTTGCTTCTTTTTTCTCCTAATAAAAAGTCGCTTATAATACTTCTTAAACCATGCATCTTCCATAATCTCTTGAATTGTAATACGCTGCTACATTAAGCACAATCAATTTTTTCACAACAATATGTTTTAACACATACAAAAGATAAAATTACAAGTAATAAAGAGTCAAAGGAAAAATACCGGTGGTCACTGCGACCCCCTTTGTGAGGGAAAAATGAATTCATTTCAAAATACTTCAATTGGTACACGCAAGACTAAGTTATGTGCGCGATACAAAGTTCATAATGCAGAACTCGTTTTTTTTAGTTCATCCTATAGATACTTTGATGAACATGTTGAAAAAATATATTGTTGTTTTTAGCAGAAGAAAATGAAGAATATGTTGGAATCTTGAGACATATGTAAACCTATATATCTTACAATCACCGAGCTTTCATTTAAGATTTGAACAATCAAATTCTTGACACCAAGAGAAAGCCATGGAGGAAAATTATATTCAGTTGTTGTTATCTGAAATATTGATAGAATTACAACATGTAAAAGAAGAAGTCTCAATGAAAATCTACAAAATTCTTACCTTCTTATACAACGTCATGAGATTATAATTTTAAAAAGTTAGATAACAAGTAGTACAAAAAACATCATTTCACTGGACTGAATCTGCAATTGCCCTATCATAGTCATGATCATTAAGAACCTTGAGAAAAAAACAAACTATTACCAATTTACATGGTACAAAAGCGCATTAAAATCCATTTGAATAAGAATACCTCTAGAGCTGCATTGTTTGGAATTATGCATGCAATGTGAAGAAGACCATCGGTTTGCCAAAACCAAATAAGTCCCATAAAATATGAAATCCAAGGATTAAAATATAGCATACACATAAGAACTTGCACAACTTGAAACTGGGCAAGATAAAATGATGCTTTGGCTATATTTTCTACTTCATTTGACATGAATCAATAAGGATTTAAATATAGCATACCCATAAGAACTTGCACAACTTGAAACTGGGCAAGATAAAATGATGTTTTAGCTATAGTTTCTACTTCATTTGACATGAATCAATAAGGAAAAGTGACATTCTATTATCCAAAATCTTATTATTGTAATACTAAGCATTCAAATACATCATTATTAAACATCAGACATATGCATATGAATAGGAAAATAACAAATCAGTAAAAAATCACACAAACTAAATGATGCTTAGAAGAAGACCAAAACACCTTAGCTTGACTCGTTTGGACAAAGGT
>CAJHQQ010003819.1:0-37335 GCA_905132885.1 Moricandia moricandioides | reverse complement strand
AACTCCACTGCTCCATCTCATCTCTCATAAGATCATTTGTCTCTCTTCAAGTTAACAAGTTCCAAGCTTGTCCAAGGATCTCCTATGGTCAAGCTTGAGGGGGAGTATTGAAATAAATAAAGGGATGACTAGAAGAAGAAGCTGGTTGATGATCCAAGGATAAGTTCATAAGAGAAGGCAATTTGGTTCGGTTTGTACAGACTTGATCCACAAGCTACCACTTAACCTAACCTGACTTGCAAGGCAAGGAATAAGTTGTGGAGACTAATATGGACGTTGGGAACCTCTAAGAAGTCAAGGAAACCAGTTTGAATTCAAAAGAAAGGATCTGGTTTGAATTAAGCGAGAAGGAGTCACATGGGTGCAGAAGGAGTTGTGTAGAGCTGTCACTATCACCAAGGAAGGATGTGCCTCACCTCCTGTCCCTTTCTACTCTTCCTGCACGTCCAGACCTTGGCTCTATCCCCTTTGGCTTCATCTCATTCCTACAGAATTATTTGTTTATGTTTCCCTGTTTTAATAATTGTTTAGTCTTGTGTATTGCCTATTTAAAGGCTTCTCCATCACTTGTAACATTTATCCAGTATCAATACAAGTTCTCTCAGTCTAATTTCGTGGCTCTCTCTCCCTTGATTGTGTCTAAGCAATATTCACAATGTAAGGAGTTTAGAGTTATGGTTTAGAGGCTGCCTTAACTCTCTTTCTCTTAAGGCAGCCTAATACTTGTAAAACTCACTTAAACTCGTCTTTATCTACTATTCTTACTCTAGCTTACTGATTCTAATTCCCATTCTCCTTAAGTACACAAACTCAAAGTGTTGTGTTGCTGCAGAAGGATAGATTCAAACTAGAGCTTCTTAACCACACATAACCAGTTTACTGTCTAGGATCTTAGTTATAGTGTAGGCTATTTAAGATGATTCAACCACCAGTTGGTTGTCTCTTCCTTTGAATGGTGAGTTCCTGTTGTATGGTTGAAGGGGATTCAGTTACAAGTTAAATGAATACTCTCTTGACATGAGAAACACTCATGTATTCCAACACTAAGAAGGACAATGAGGAGAGTTTAGATGAGCAACATGAAGCCACAATGCATCAACCATTTGATGAGGATGCTCTAACCATTCATGAAGGTCCCATGACTCGTTCCAGAGTCAAGAAGCTTAAGGAGAATGTTGTTGGATTACTCACTTCACATCCACAACAAGAAGGTCTTGGACAAGGTTTGATCCGAGATGTCTTGATCACCATTCAAGCCATCTCTACACCAAACTGAGATAGTGTCTAGGCAGACATGGGGTGCGTGCTCTTTTCCTTGCTTTTGGTTTTGTCCCACGAGGTTTTCCAGGAAGAAGGTTTTTAACGAGGCCACAACTTGTCTACAAATCACCTAAGTACTATACTCGGTCCAAGCCTATTAGAAGTTGCATTTCATTTCATTTTAACTTATAAACTATAGTTTGCTTTATTTCCTTTTTTGGTTCATTGTCGAAAACCCTAGAGGCATGTCTCTGGTTTTCTTATTTAAAGGGTTCTCTACACCCTTATGTAATCATCCAATCTTTTCTATACAAGTTTATTCATCTTTGCGGCTCTCTCTCTCTCTAAAAGAAGTGTGCCGAGTCTGGTGTGTCATATCCAGAGCCTAAGGGTGTCTAGTTTGGTGTGTAATATCCAAACCATTCATCTAGGAGTATCAAGAGGTCATCCATCCCTCTTGTGTCACCATCCAATCCACACGCCTTGAAGGACTTGAGTCTTTTGATTCGTTCTTGCAAGGATTATCCATTCCCATCAACCAAAGAGCATCCTAGGGATGCATCATTAAACAAGACTAAACCTCCCATAGATCATTTGCGTGTGTTTGGGTGTGTGTGCTTTGTATTGGTACCAGGTGAGCAGAGGAACAAGCTTGATCCTAAGAGTATCAAAGCCATGTTCATTGGGTACTCCCACACGCAGAAGGGATACAAGTGTTACCTACCAGACTCAAAAAGGGTGATGGTCTCAAGGGATGTCAAGTTTGTAGAATCCAAAGGGTACTATGATGAGAAGGACTGGGAAAACCTAAAAGATCTCTCACAAGGACCATCAGATAGGGCAAACAACCTGAGAATCATTATGGAAAGCTTAGGCATCACTCCATCACCACCAACTGTTGTGCACAAGGAAGCAACACCACCTGGTCTTGAGACAGTCCATCTTGATCCTGAGGGGGGCAGTGAGCATGAATCAACACCAGAAACTGATTCAGCATCAGCACATGATCAAGATGGAGCAGAAACTAATTCAGATTCAACATCAGTACATGACCAAGATGAAGCAGTACATGACCAAGATCAGTACAATTCTAGTGGAAATCAAGGGCAGGATGATATAATGGTGGAGGAGCAGACTCAGCCATTAAGAAGAAGTACCAGAGTGAGAAGAGACCCATCAAATTGGATCAACACCAGAGTATACTTCAACAGCAATGCAGTGGCTCATCCTACTCAAGCAACCTGTTCATTTGCAAGCTATCCTCAAGAGCATGTAGCTTTCATCACCAATCTGGATCAAGATTATGTTCCAAAGACCTATGAGGAGGCCATGGCTCATGAAGAATGGAGAGAGTCAGTTGGAGATGAGATCAATGCCATGATCAAGAATGATACTTGGTATGAAACTGAGCTCCCCAAAGGAAAGAAGGCAGTGACAAGTCGCCTGCTCTATACCATCAAATACTTGGCCAATGGAAAGCCAGAGAGGAGGAAGACAAGGCTGGTTGCAAGAGGATACACCCAGGTCTATGGAGAAGACTATCTAGACACCTTTGCACCAGTAGCAAAGCTCCACACTATAAGGATTCTTCTCTCAGTGGCAGTGAACTTGGAATGGGATTTATGGCAGATGGATGTCAAGAATGCTTTCCTACAAGGAGAACTGGAGGATGAGGTGTACATGAGACCACCTCCTGGTATGGAGGATATGGTCAAACCAGGAAATGTTTTAAGGCTGAAGAAGGCAATTTATGGATTGAAACAATCACCAAGAGCCTGGTATCACAAGCTGAGTACAACCTTAAATGGAAGAGGGTTTGTAAAATCAGAAGCTGACCATACTCTCTTCACCCTCACAAGTAAGCAAGGAATTGTGGTGATCCTGATCTATGTGGATGATATTATCATCACAGGAAGTAACAAGGAAGGTATCATCTCTACTAAAGCTTTCCTTAAGTCTAGTTTTGATATTAAAGATTTGGGTGAGCTAAAGTACTTCCTAGGGATAGAAATGTGCCGCTCTAAAGAGGAGATTTTCCTATCTCAAAGAAAGTACACACTTGATCTTTTAAATGAGACAGGAAAACTTGGAACAAGAGTAGCTAAGACACCACTTGAAGAAGGGTACAAAGTCTTGCGTGAGGGGGAGTTTGATGACACTGTTTTTGGCGACTTCAAGCTCTATAGAAGGATGGTTGGGAAGTTGATCTACCTGACCATTACAAGACCAGACATCTGCTTTGCTGTGAACCAAGTAAGCCAATATATGCAAGCACCAAAGGTCCATCATTGGAACATGGTGGAGAGGATCATGAGATATCTAAGGGAAGCCCCTGGTCAAGGTGTTTGGATGGGATGCAACCAAAGCACAGAGATTGTGGGATATTGTGATGCAGATTGGGATGGTGATAGAGTGGACAGGAGGTCCACAACAGGCTATTGCACATTTATTGGAGGCAATCTTGTGACTTGGAAGAGCAAGAAACAGAAGGTGGTGTCTTGCTCAAGTGCTGAGGCAGAATATAGAGCAATGAGGAAATTGACTAGTGAGCTCATCTGGATTATGAACCTGCTGAAAGACTTAGACATTGAGACAACATCACCAATCACCATGCACTGTAATAACCAGGCAGCCATCCACATAGCATCCAACTCAGTGTTTCATGAGAGGACAAAGCATATTGAAGTAGATTGTCACAAGGTTAGACAAGCAGTAGAGCAGAAGATCATACTACCTTGCTACACTAGAAGTGAAGACCAACTAGCAGATATCTTCACCAAAGGAGCAAGCACCAAAGTCTGTGAGTCCATTCATCCAAGATTAGGGCTCATAGACCTATCTAGATCATGATCCCCTAAGTCATGAAGCATCTACTCTTTTCCCTTAAGTGTGTTTTTATCCCACTGTGGTTTTTCATACTTAAGGTTTTAATGAGGGATGTCTTCATGAATTCCAAGCTGGGGGAGTATTGACATGGATGGTAGAAGACTGACATAGTCATGTGATATAGTCGATTACATGCATCAACTACATGCATCAACTACATAGTCCGATAATATAGTCGACTACATGCCTCAACTACATCATATAGTCGACTACATGAATCGACTACATGAACCGACTACATCACAGTGTTGCTTCTCAAGGAACCAATCTAACCTAGATAAGCTTGGGAGACAAGGAGAAGCAAGTTTAAACTCGCCTAAGACCAATCTGGATGGTAGAAGACCGTTGGCAAGTCTGGACAAGAAGGGGGATGTCGGCCAGATTAAAATAGTATAAAGATCACATGTTCACTTAAGGAGAGAAGCCAGTCCAAACCTGTCACTTTCTCTGCCCAGACATTGTGAAGACCACCATTGTTTATTCTTATTCCTCTTGTCCTGATTTGTCTTTAAATAAACATTGTATGTATCCCAGATTAAGCAAGGAAAATAATTTCCTCCTTCACTCCTTTCTCTCTCTCGGATGCCCTAGTTCTCTCTCGCCTGTTCTTCATTCTATTCTCCAGTGTTCTTCACTTTCTCTCAAAGGCAAGGTTGAAGCTTCTAGTTCCAGAGCTCGTGATGTCAAGTGTTTCAAGTGCCAAGGAAGAGGTCATTATGCCAATGAATGTACCAACAAGAGAGTCATGATCTTGCTGGAATATGGAGAGTATGCCTCAGAAGATGACAACACCGAGTCTGACCAAGAAGATACTGAAGAAGAACATGAAGAAGGACCAGTCCAGGGGAAGCTTTTAGTAGCAAGAAGGCTTCTGAGCTTGCAAAACAAGGCTGAGGAGCTAGAGCAGCGTGAGAACCTCTTCTACACCCGGTGCTTGGTCCAAGGAAAAGTGTGCAGCCTCATTGTTGATGGAGGTAGTTGTGTGAATTCTGCGAGTGAAACAATGGTCCAGAAGTTGGGAATGAAGGTTCAGAAACATCCCAAGCCTTACCGGTTACAATGGCTGAATGAAGAAGGCACCATGAAGGTTTCAAGTCAAGTCCTTATTCCCTTAGCCATTGGGAGATATGAAGATGAAGTCTTGTGTGATGTGTTGCCTATGCAAGCTGGTCACATACTTCTTGGAAGACCTTGGCAATCTGATCGCCGAGTTATCCATGATGGCTTCACCAACAAGCACTCCTTTGAGTTCAAGGGCCGCAAGACCACCCTGGTTCCCTTGACACCCAAAGAAGTACAACAAGATCAGATTCAACTCCAAAAGAAGAAGGAGATTGATCTAAAACCGGCTGGAACTAAGCAGCCAAACTTCTATGCAAACATGGGTGATATCAAAAGAACTCTCAACTCTAAACAATCAGCTATATTACTTGTGTTTAAGGAGACTCTATTGAACTTAACTGACCCTACACCGGTGTATCCGAGTGAGATGGTTTCTCTTTTACAGGAGTTCCAAGATGTGTTTCCAGAGGACAATCCCATTGGTCTACCACCATTGAGAGGGATTGAGCACCAGATAGACTTTGTGCCAGGATCAACACTTCCAAACCGTCCAGCATATAGAAGCAATCCGGTTGAGACCAAGGAGTTGCAAAGACAAGTGGAAGAACTCATGGAGAAGGGCTATATCCGAGAGAGTTTGAGCCCATGTGTTGTACCAGTGCTCCTAGTGCCTAAGAAAGATGGTACATGGCGTATGTGTGTTGATTGTAGATCAATCAACAACATCACAGTGAAGTATCGCCACCCTATCCCTAGACTTGATGATATGCTTGATGAATTACATGGTTCTTGCATCTTTTCTAAGATAGATTTAAAAAGTGGTTATCATCAGATTAGGATGAAAGAAGGAGATGAATGGAAGACTGCATTTAAAACTAAACATGGATTATATGAGTGGTTAGTTATGCCATTTGGATTAACCAATGCACCTAGTACATTCATGAGGTTAATGAATCATGTTCTTAGATCATTCATAGGCATTTCTGTTGTAGTATACTTTGATGACATCTTAGTATATAGCAAGAACTTAGAAGAACATCTAGATCATCTTAGGGCTGTCTTGAATGTTTTGAGAAGTGAAAAGCTTTATGCCAACTTGAAGAAGTGCACCTTTTGCACAGATAACTTGGTTTTCCTAGGTTTTGTTGTAAGTGCAGATGGAGTTAAGGTCGATGAGGAGAAGATCAAAGCCATCAAGGACTGGCCGAGTCCAACCACAGTAGGAGAAGTGAGGAGTTTCCATGGACTTGCTGGGTTCTATAGGCGATTTGTGAGGGACTTTAGCACCATTGCAGCTCCCTTGACTGAAGTGATAAAGAAGGATGTTGGATTCAAGTGGGGAGAAGCACAAGAGAAGGCTTTCCAGAGCCTAAAAGAGAAGCTTACTCAATCACCTCTCCTTATGCTTCCTGACTTTACTAAAACATTTGAAATAGAATGTGATGCCTCAGAAATTGGAATTGGTGCTGTGTTGATGCAGGATAGGAAACCTATTGCATACTATAAGTTTTAGAGATTCAGAGAGATTTTTGGAAGAACATGATGAACAAACTGAAGAACATGAGAGAGGGGAGCTTGATTTCGTGGACAGAAGTATAGAGAGAGAGAGTAAAGTGTTTTCCTTGCTTGATTTAGGTTACATAGGCAGGATACTTAAATAGAGTAAGCCAGACATAAGAATGAATAAACAATTGGTCTTCTGAAGATGCTCTGGCCTTCTGAAGATGCTCTGGTCTTCTGAAGATGCTCTGGTCTTCTGAAGATGCTCTGGACGTGCATGGACCACTCAGCTGGACAGAAAGGGACAGCTTCTTTGTTTCTTTCTTCCTTGGCAGATCATGTGACTTTGGTTTGTCACAAAGCTCCAACAGCTCCAGCAAGTTGTCTACACTTGTTTATTTTATTCCAGAGGTTAGGGAGACCAGAGAAGATATTTAAATTCGTCCCTTTCCTTTTCTTGCCTTCCAAGACACTCTTAGGGCAAGCTGTACGGACTGACTTGTAGGTCAAGTTGTACGAACAAGCTTGCATCCTAAGTTAACTTGAATTTGCCTCTCTCTCTTGTTCCTTATTGCCTTAACCTTATTATTCCTTCATGTCAACACTCCCCCTCAAGCTTGACTATAGAGACTGTCAAGCTTGGAAGCCATGAAGCATTCCCTCATTAAAACCTCAGCTAGGTAAAACCACTTGGGAGAAAAACCAAGCCAAGGAAAAAGAGTAGAACACTTCATGGAGGGGAGATCAGTGACATGTGAGGTCTATGAGTCCAAGTTTTGGATGAATGAACTCACAGACTTTAGTACTCGCAGCCTTAGTGAAGATATCAGCTAGTTGGTCTTCACTTCTTGTATAGCATGGTAGGATGATCCTTTGCTCCACAGCCTGCCTTACCTTATGACAATCCACTTCGATGTGTTTAGTCCTTTCATGGAACACATTGTTGGATGCTATGTGTATTGCAGCTTGATTGTCACAATGCATTGTGATCAGTGATGGTGTCTCTATACCCAAATCCTTGAGCAGGTTCTTGATCCAAATGAGTTCACTAGTGAGCTTCCTTATTGCTCTATATTCTGCTTCAGCACTTGAGCAAGATACCACCTTCTGCTTCTTGCTTTTCCAAGTTACCAAATTGCCTCCAATAAAGGTACAATAGCCGGTTGTGGACCTCCTGTCCACTCTATCTCCAGCCCAATCAGCATCACAATACCCACAATCTCTGTGCTGTTGTTGCAACCCATCCAAACTCCTTGTCCTGGTGCTTCTCTTAGATACCTTAGGATTCTCCCCACCATATTCCAATGGTGAATCTTGGGAGCTTGCATATGCTGGCTAACTTGGTTGACTGCAAAGCACACATCTGGTCTGGTGATGGTGAGGTAGATGAGTTTCCCAACCATCCTCCTATAGTGCTTGACATCTTCATAGGGCTTGTCTTCAATCTCCCCCTCGCGCAATACTTTGTAGCCATCTTCTAGTGGAGTTTTGGCTGCTCTTCCACCTAAGTCACCTGCCTCACTCAACAAATCAAGTGTGTACTTCCTTTGGGATAGGAACAGCCCCTCTTTAGATCGACATATTTCAATCCCTAGGAAGTACTTTAACTCACCCAAGTCTTTGATATCAAATGCAGATTTAAGAAAGGATTTAGTTAAGAAGATACCTTCCTTATCACTTCCTGTGATGATGATATCATCTACATACACTAAGATTACCACAATTCCTTGTTGGCTGGTTAGAGTGAAGAGGGTATGATCAGCTTCAGATTTTACAAAACCTCTCCCATTTAGAGTGGTGCTGAGTTTGTGATACCAGGCCCTTGGTGATTGCTTTAAACCATAGATGGCTTTCTTCAGTCTAAGAACATTTCCAGGCTTGACAATATGTTCTAGACCAGGAGGCGGTCTCATGTAGACCTCATCTTCAAGTTCTCCTTGTAGGAAAGCATTCTTAACATCCATTTGCCATAGATCCCACTCCAAGTTAACTGCCAAAGATAGGATGATCCTTATGGTGTGTAGTTTGGCGACTGGTGCAAAAGTATCAAGGTAGTCTTCTCCATAGGTCTGAGTGAAACCCCTTGCCACTAGCCTTGTTTTACGCCTCTCCACTGTACCATCAGCATTGTACTTGATTGTGAAGATCCAACGGCTTTGATGTGATCCTGGAAAGCACCAAGCATGCAACCTTTAAGAGTGCATATGAGGTGATCATGGACCGGATCACTAAGGAGGACAAGGAGGGTCTAGATGAGCCACATGAAGCCACAATGCATCAACCACTCGGTGAGGATGCTCTAGCCATTCCTGAAGGTCCCATGACTCGTTCCAGAGTCAAGAAGCTAAAGGAGAATGTTGTTGGATTACTCACTTCACATCCACAACAAGAAGGTCTTGGACAAGGTTTGATCCGAGATGTCTTGATCACCATTCAGGCCATCTCTACACCAAACTGAGTTAGTGTCTAGGCAAGACATGGGGTGCGTGCTCTTTTCCTTGCTTTTGGTTTTGTCCCACGAGGTTTTCCAGGAGGAAGGTTTTTAACGAGGCCACAACTTGTCTACACATCACCTAAGTGCTATTCTCGGTCCAAGACTAAGAGAAGTTGCATTTTAGTTCATTTTAAACTTATAGACTATAGTTTTAGTTCTTTCCTTTTTTGGTTCATGTCGAAACCCTAGAGGATTTGTCTCTGGTTTCTTATTTAAAGGGTTCTCTACACCCTTATGTAACCATCGAATCTTTTCAATACAAGTTTATTCATCTTTGCGGCTCTCTCTCTCTCTAAAAGAAGTGTGCCGAGTCTGGTGTGTCATATCCAGAGCCTAAGGGTGTTTAGTTTGGTGTGTAATTGATGTGATCCTGGAAAGCACCAAAGAATGGAAGCATGAACCTGAACCTGAAGAGCTTGAGGATGCAACCTTTAAGAGTGCATTTGTTGTGATCATGGACCGGATCACTAAGGAGAACAAGGAGGAGAGTCTAGATGAGCCACATGAAGCCACAATGCATCAACCACGTGATGAGGATGCTCTAGCCATTCCTGAAGGTCCCATGACTCGTTCCAGAGTCAAGAAGCTTAAGGAGAATGTTGTTGGATTACTCACTTCACATCCACAACAACAAAGTCTTGGACAAGGTCTGATCCGAGATGTCTTGATCACCATTCAAGCCATCTCTACATCAAGCTGAGTTAGTGTCTAGGCAAGACATGGGGTGTGTGCTCTTTTCCTTGCTTTTGGTTTTGTCCCACGAGGTTTTCCAGGAGGGAGGTTTTTAACGAGGCCACAACTTGTCTACACATCACCTAAGTGCTATTCTCGGTCCAAGACTACATGAAGTTCCATTTTTATTTCATTCTAAACTTATGTTAAACTTAGACTATAGTTTTCTTTCTTTCCTTTTTTGGTTTATGGTCGAAACCCTAGAGAGTATGTTCTCTGGTTTCCTATTTAAAGGGTTCTCTACACCCTCTTGTAATCATCCAGTCTTTTATTAAACAAGTTACATTCATCTTATACGGCTCTCTCTCTCTAAAAGAAGTGTGCCGAGTTCTGGTGTGTCATATCCAGAGTCTAAGGGTGTTTAGTTTGGTGTGTCATATCCAAATCATTCACCTAGGAGTATCAAGAGATCATTCATCCCTCTTGTGTCACCATTCAATCCACACGCCTTGAAGGACTTGAGTCTCTGATTCGTTCTTGCAAGGATCTATCCATTCCCATCAACCAAAGAGCATCCTAGGGACGCATCAAGTGGTATCAGAGCCAGGTTTGGTTGGGAAGTGTTGACATGAAGAAATAAAGAGCAAGAGAAGCAAGAGGATTTGAATTAGGCAATAAGAGGAGTTTACTTGGTTAACAAGACTGGCCGTACAACTAAGTGTGACTTGCAAGCAAAGGAAGCCAAGAGTGAAGTATGGGCGAGTGTATCTCATTCAGAATACTCAAATATACTTGCCAAGGCAACTAGAGGCAGAGAATCTTTTGGGAGAGAAGTCACATGTTGTGTTAAGGAGAGTGGACCACTTAGCTCCTGTCCCTTTCCTACATTGCTGGACGTGCCTCTGCTCCTCCTCAGACTGTCCCTGGCATTCCTCAGTCCCTGGCATCCCTCAGTCTGTCCCTGGCATCCCTCAGTCCCTGCCATTGCTCAGTCTCATTAATTTATTCTTTTCTTTATTCAAACTTGTCTGATTATTTTATGTATTGTCTGGTCTATATAAAGACATGTATCCAGAACTAAGAAAGGCAAGGAAATCATATTCTCTCCTTCTCTCTCTCTCACTCACGAAATTCCTCTCTCTCTCTCCTGTTCTTACTATTCTTCACATTTCCAGCAACAAACTCTTTCTTAATCTCATTTAAACACTCACTAAATTACTAAAACTCACATGGTATCAGAGCTGTATGCTCTTGAGACCTAAATCTCCCTACTCTCTTTACTTACTTCCGCAAATTCTCTGAGTTTCATTTCTATTTTTGGCAAAGTTCATCTTGTTCTTCAGCTGTTCATCATTTCCAGCTCCAGAAATTGCCAAAAATGGAAAAGTCTACTTAAATTGAGTAAAGGTGATTTCAACCAAGAAAATGAAGAAGGAGAACCTTATTCCAGTGACCCTAGAGGGTCCTAACTATCTTTTATGGTCAAGAGTGGTCAGAGTTACCTTGGAAAGTCATGGACTTTGGGACAGCCATATCATGGAGGCTGAAATTTCAAAGAGGATGGCTCAAGAGGATAGTCAGGCTACTTGTATGAAGCATGAAGCCAAGTGGGTTCAAGAGGAACAGCAAGCACTTGGAATTATACACAGCTCTCTGTCTGAACAGATCTTGGAGGATCATTATCACATCAGAATCGCCAAGAATCTATGGGAGAAGCTTCAAAATATTTATGGGAATCTATGGGAGAGTCTTCAAGCTGTCTATGAGCAAGACAAAGTTTTCAGTCTTCTCCTAAACTTGGATTTACCCTGCAAAAGTCTGATAAGTCATATTATTCAAGAAAGGAAGCTGCCAAGTTCCCAAGGAAGCCAGCCGAGTACATTTGAGCTCAAGGAGTTTGAGTATCAAGTAATTGAAGGAAGAACAATGTATTCAGCATTCTGTGGTGATTCTAATGAAGGAGGAACATGGAGGAGTATGGCAGGGGCGACCAATTCTGATGGTCCAGTGACCAGAAGAGACTTTGATGCCTTTATAAAAGCTGCCAAGGCCCTTATCTCACCCAAGGAGGTTGGTAATTATTCTCCTGACTCTAAACCCATTATTATAGATTCAGGAGCTAGCCATCACATGATTAGTGATAGGAACCTGGTTAGTAATATCAAACCTGCCTCAGGGAATGTGCTTATAGCAAATGGTGATAAGGTTAAGATAGAAGGGATAGGGAACCTTAGGTTGTTTGATAAAGAATCAACTGCCTTGTATATGCCTCAGTTTACATCAAATTTGCTATCAGTGAAAAGAGCAACCGTTGATCTGAATTGTCAAGTTGTCTTTAGACCTGATGAGGTTGAGTTTCAAGACTTGAAGACAGGGCAGGTTATTGGTAGAGGGCACAGCCATCAGGAACTGTATCACCTAGAGAAGACTAAGATATCTGGTGCAACGCCTGCTCACTGCCTGATCAGTGCTTCTAATGGGGTTGAGAGCACCATATGGCACTCTAGATTGGGACATCCCCATACTAGAGCATTGAACTTGATGCTTCCGGGTATGGTGTTTCAGAATGATGAATGTGAAGCATGTATCTTGGGGAAGCATTGTAGGACAGTCTTTCCAAGGTCTAGCACTATCTATGAGAAGTGTTTCGACCTGGTTCATTCTGATGTGTGGACAGCACCGTGTCTTTCCAGAGAGAATCACAAGTACTTTGTCACCTTCATTGATGAGAAGTCAAAATACACATGGGTGACTCTGATTCAGACAAAAGACCGGGTGCTGGAGGCATTCAAGAACTTCCATAATCATGTGTCCAACCATTTCAATGCCAAGTTGAAGATCCTCAGGTCTGATAATGGTGGAGAGTACACTAGTCAAGCATTTAAGCAATATCTAGCTCAGCATGGGATCATTCAGCAAACTAGCTGTCCTTACACACCACAACAAAATGGTGTAGCTGAGAGGAAAAATCGACATCTGATGGAGGTGGCCAGGAGCATGATGTTCCATACAAGTGTACCTAAAAGGTTTTGGGGAGATGCAGTCATGACAGCATGCTACTTGATCAACCGGATTCCAACCAGAATTCTTCAAGACCAATCTCCATTTGAGGTATTGAACAAAACTAGACCATCTATTGATCATATGCGTGTGTTTGGGTGTCCTTGCTTTGTCTTGATACCAGGAGAGCAAAGAAATAAACTAGAGGCCAAGAGTACAAGAGCTATGTTCATTGGCTACTCTCCAAACCAAAAGGGTTATAAGTGTTATGAACCAGAGACTAGGAGAGTCCTGGTATCTCGAGATGTGAAGTTTGTGGAATCTAGAGGATACTACAACAACAAAGATTGGAGTGAACTTGAGAATCTATCCCAATCAACCTCGGATAGAGCAAACAATCTTCGACGGGTAATGGAGAGTATTGGGATCAGTATACCTATGGATAAGAGAGGTACTGAACCAGATGAGGCTAGACAAGCTCCCACTCAGTCTAGTGAAGCTGAGACCACCACTGATGAGTTTGAGGGTCAGGAGATTCCCCACCTTGACCATGAGGGGGGCAACAATGCTGAGCCACAATCCGAAAACTCAGCACCAATTCATGGTCAAGATGAGCAACAAGATCAAGAAGCACCAGTGGTAAATGAGAACCAACCCTCAGCCAATGAAGAAGAGGTTCAAAATGAAGAATCACAACCAGTACTAAGGAGGAGTACTAGAATCAAACAGCCGGCCTCTAATTGGATCAACACAAGGGTCTACTTCAACTCACAAGCTGTAGCTCATCCTATACAAGCAACATGCTCCCTAGCTCAATATCCTATGGATCATCAAGCTTTCATCACTAACCTTGATGAGGCTTACATACCAAGGTCATATGAAGAGGCTATGGCAATTAAGGAATGGAGAGATTCAGTAAGAGATGAGATGGGTGCTATGGAGAAAAATGGAACCTGGTTTGAAACTGAACTTCCCAAAGGCAAGAAGGCAGTAACAAGCATGCTGTTGTTCACAATTAAGTACTTAGCCAATGGGAAACCTGAGAGGAAGAAGACCAGGCTGGTAGCAAGAGGCTACACTCAAGTATATGGTGAGGACTATCTTGAAACCTTTGCACCAGTGGCAAAGCTTCACACCATAAGGATTTTGCTTTCTCTTGCTGTGAATTTGGAATGGGATCTTTGGCAAATGGATGTCAAGAATGCATTCTTACAAGGAGAGCTAGAAGATGAAGTATACATGCGGCCTCCACCAGGGATGGAAAACATGGTCAAACCTGGTAATGTATTGAGGCTGAGGAAGGCAATCTATGGTCTGAAGCAATCTCCAAGAGCCTGGTATCACAAACTGAGCACAACCCTTAATGGAAGAGGGTTTGTGAAATCTGAAGCTGATCACACTTTGTTTACTCTCACCAGCCAGCAAGGGATCATTGTGATTCTCATCTATGTGGATGATATCATCATCACAGGCAGTGATAAAGAGGGGATCAGCTCCACCAAAGCATTCCTCAAGGCAACATTTGATATCAAGGATTTGGGAGAGCTCAAATATTTTCTTGGGATTGAGATGTGTAGATCCAAGGAGGGACTGTTTCTGTCCCAAAGGAAATACACCCTTGATGTATTAAAGGAAGCTGGAGACCTTGGTGGTAGAGCTGCTAAAACACCTCTAGAGGAGGGATACAAAGTAATGCGTGAGGGGGAGTATGAAGACAAGGCTTATGAAGATGTGAAGCACTATAGGAGAATGGTGGGAAAACTCATATATCTCACTATCACAAGACCAGATGTGTGCTTCGCAGTCAACCAAGTAAGCCAACATATGCAAGCCCCCAAGATACATCATTGGAACATGGTTGAAAGAATTCTGAGGTACTTAAGAGAAGCACCAGGACAAGGAGTTTGGATGGGTTGCAACAAGAGTACTGAGATAGTTGGTTATTGTGATGCTGATTGGGCTGGAGATAGGATAGATAGGAGGTCTACAACCGGCTATTGTACTTTCATTGGAGGTAATTTAGTAACATGGAAGAGCAAGAAGCAGAAGGTGGTCTCATGTTCAAGTGCTGAGGCAGAGTATAGAGCCATGAGAAAGCTCACAAGTGAACTGATTTGGATTAAAGGGTTGCTTAAGGACTTGGGAATTGAGACTACCACACCCATCACCATGCACTGTGATAACCAGGCTGCAATACACATAGCTTCCAACAATGTGTTCCATGAGAGAACTAAACACATTGAGGTGGATTGTCATAAGGTAAGGCAAGCCGTGGAGCAGAAAGTCATCTTGCCTTGCTATACCAGAAGTGAAGACCAGCTAGCTGACATCTTTACCAAGGCTGCTAGCACCAAAGTCTGTGAGTTCATTCATCCAAAGCTTGGACTCATAGATCTCACATGTCACTGATCCTCTTGCCATGAAGTGTTCTACTCTTTTTCCTTGGTGTGGTTTTTGTCCCATGCGGTTTTTACTAGCTGAGGTTTTAATGAGGGAATGCTTCATGGCTTCCAAGCTTGACTTGTTCCACATGGTCAAGCTTGAGGGGGAGTGTTGACATGAAGAAATAAAGAGCAAGAGAAGCAAGAGGATTTGAATTAGGCAATAAGAGGAGTTTACTTGGTTAACAAGACTGGCCGTACAACTAAGTGTGACTTGCAAGCAAAGGAAGCCAAGAGTGAAGTATGGGCGAGTGTATCTCATTCAGAATACTCAAATATACTTGCCAAGGCAACTAGAGGCAGAGAATCTTTTGGGAGAGAAGTCACATGTTGTGTTAAGGAGAGTGGACCACTTAGCTCCTGTCCCTTTCCTACATTGCTGGACGTGCCTCTGCTCCTCCTCAGACAGTCCCTGGCATCCCTCAGTCTGTCCCTGGCATCCCTCAGTCCCTGCCATTGCTCAGTCTCATTAATTTATTCTTTTCTTTATTCAAACTTGTCTGATTATTTTATGTATTGTCTGGTCTATATAAAGACATGTATCCAGAACTAAGAAAGGCAAGGAAATCATATTCTCTCCTTCTCTCTCTCTCACTCACGAAATTCCTCTCTCTCTCTCTCCTGTTCTTACTATTCTTCACATTTCCAGCAACAAACTCTTTCTTAATCTCATTTAAACACTCACTAAATTACTAAAACTCACAGGAAGTACTCGCTTTCTCTCTTTGCTTTTGTTTCTTGTTGATTTCTTGTTTGCTTTTGATTATTGCATCCGTGTAGCATCTTTTGTTTCTGGTTTTGTTTTCTTCTTTCATCTTTATCACCTTGAATAAGCAGTAGAACTGATTTGTTTAGGGCTGCTCGTGTGCATAAGAGATTAGACAAGGAATTTTAAAACTTTCCTTTCTTGGTTTTTTTCGAAAACCCTAGAGAGAGAAAAAAAAAACCTAGCCGCATGCATCCTTGTTGTCGATTGCTTTGTGCCTTGCTTTAACTTGTTTAACATCTTGAATAAGCATTAGAACTCTTTGTTTAGGGGCTGCTCGTGACTGCATAAGTGTTTAGACAAGAAATTTTAGACTTTCCTTTTTTGGTTTCATGCGAAAACCCTAGAGAGATAAAAACCCTAGCCGCATGTACCTTGTTGTCGATCACTTTGTGCATTAGTTTAGCTTGTCTATCACCTTGAACACGAGCATATTGAGGCTATTAGGGTGCTAGAAAACCTTAGGAGTGATTAGGAAAAAGCTTAGAAGTGTTTCCTTTTTGCTTGAATCTTTTTCCTTTTTGCTAGTCGATTTCCTTTTCACTTTTGTCTTGCATTGTAAGCTTGTTTGCTTTTCCTTTTTGCTTGTTTTCTTTTTCCTTTTTGCTTGTCTTCTTCCCTAGAAACCTTTTACTGGTTATTTTGGTTACCTTTGCGTGCAGGAAGCATGGAAGCCAAGTCTGAAGAAGAAGCTTAACTCGTCAACTTCTCATGGAGGCTATGTCGGCTCAACTCAATCAAAACATGGTGGCAACCATGACCGAGATGATGAGGACCAACCTCAATGACATCAGGAGAGAGCTTAGAGAAGACATCAGGAGAGCTACTAGTCAACTACCAAACCGAGAGACTAGGAGAGAAAGAGAGAGGAGAGAGGAGAGACCTCATGCAACTCGCCAAGAACATGTTGGTTATGAAGGAGACTGACAATGAGTATGAGCACCTCAGTTCATCCTCAAGAAGACATAGGCGTGTCCAACAGAGAAGGATGAACCAGGGAGATGAGCTTGCTGGTTTGAAGATCAAGATACCCCCATTCCATGGCAAAGCTGAGTGGGAGAAGAAGATTGAAAGCCTTGATGGAAAGGAACCAGTCTCTAAGCCATCTAAAGAAGATAAACAATTCTGTTTATTCAGTGAAGAGGTTAAGGAGGCATTGTTACAAGTAATGATGGGTGTGGAGAAGCAAATCAAACGGACCAACACAACACGTCCATCCATTGAAACACAGCATCAAGAACCAGAACCGGTTGTGCCTATCCAAGAAGATCAAGACAAAGTAGCCTCACATATCTTTCATAAAGAAGAACAGCCTGTTCAGA
Organism: Moricandia moricandioides; assembly: GCA_905132885.1. Classification (NCBI taxonomy): domain Eukaryota; kingdom Viridiplantae; phylum Streptophyta; class Magnoliopsida; order Brassicales; family Brassicaceae; genus Moricandia; species Moricandia moricandioides. Next base: position 19,932 of record CAJHQQ010003819.1, on the reverse strand, counting down.
ACGTCATGGTCCCTTTAACACAACACATGGTAGCAGAGAAGACACCCAGGGAACCTCAGAGAGCTCGTAGAATGAATCAACTAATTGTCTTTGATCCATGTGATTTCCAAAGGACCTTCTTAGGTACTTTTCTGTTCACTCCTTTTGTTTGGTACAAGAAAGGAGAAGTGGAACTATCAAGACACGACTTGGACATGAGACATGTTGTATTTGAGCCTGGAGGAGAGGTCTTGAATCAGAAGAACAAGATCAAACAGGTTAAGAAGAGTTCAGCTGCACCAACATTGGATTTTGTAGATTTCTCATCCTTTGAAGATAAGGGGTTGCACGTCTCAGCTCAGCAAGAGTTTCACTATGAAACCAACTGGAGAATGAAGCCAAATCAGTCACGGATCCAACAAACCAGACAACACAGAGAATGGCCTTCTGATCATCAAGATATTGCTAGTTTTGCAAAACATGCCGGTTTGGATCTTTCCCAAGAGGAACTTATGTCTGATTGTGCTGGAAGGTTACAGACCTACTCGTGGAGACCTGGAGAATATTTCCACAAGATTATCACCCTTGGAGAGTGCTCTGTTCGTGCTAGAACAAGTTGGGGTCATAAGGAGTTTGAAGTTGATCAAAAGGACTTGCATCTTGACCATATCAAGATATGGAAGCCACCAGATATGCAGCAACTTCAGTACCAATGCAAAGATTATCAAAATGTAATTGGAGATGAAGAATCACTAGAGTCAATGGTGAAGTGATTACTGGAGCAGGAGAAGAACTCATGTTTCTTCTCAAATCAAAGAGAAACCACCAGAGGAACTTAGTCTACAACAATCTCCAAAGAAACCAACCCGGGGTAACTATCTAAACTCAAAGAAAAACATGAAGCCTGATTTGCTTGCTGTGAGTACAGGTCAAACTGTTTTGAGATCTACCATTTTGGAAAAGAGAAGCTATGATAATGATCAGAGTATCAAGAATGGGTTGTTGGTTAAGTTGATGAAGCAACAATCAAACCTTGGAAACTGTCTAGCCGCCAGCCTTGACATAGGGACAGTCCGAGGGTCATATCTCAACAACCACAAGGAGTTAACCATCAAACTCGACTGCCATGGAAACTTAACTCATCAGGGGCTCACGTCGAATTGGAATCAAGTCAAAACCTTCTCAGATGAAAGAGTTATGGGTTCTACAAATCGGGTGATCCTGTATTGGCTATCTTTGAACTTTTCTGAGTTTAAAACATCTCAATCCTATATATGGCGACCAGGTGAGCATGCTAAGGTAAGTGATCATGTTTTCAAGAGTTCTTTATCAATTACACAGATATGATGCACTTGTTTTTGTCAAAAGAGCCATGTGCAGATTATGATGAAGCTTGGAAGCATACAAGAAGAAAGAACAAGCATGTGGAAGACAAGCGGTTCAAGCCACCTGATTTGGATCAGGATAAGCACCAGGACGTCACTAGCTTCATCCTCATCAAAGAAGCACCACCAGAAGCAGCACACAAGCCAAAACCGAGCAAAAACCAATTTGGGATAAGATTATTACTCTTTGATAAACTTTCATGTGCTAACTTGCTTTGTTTCAACATGTCAGGTTTAAGTAATGAATCAGGAACTAAATGGATTAGTGCCTTCTACATATCCAAACCAGTCAGCAACAATGCCTATCAAAGAGGCTTGCAAGGTAAGTGTAATCTGATTTTAAACTTCAATGTTACTGACTTGGTCCCCTCTATTGTAGGTAAAACCGATTTGAGGACAAATCTTTTTGAAGAGGGAGGGGATGATGTGATCCTGGAAAGCACCAAAGAATGGAAGCATGAACCTGAACCTGAAGAGCTTGAGGATGCAACCTTTAAGAGTGCATTTGTTGTGATCATGGACCGGATCACTAAGGAGAACAAGGAGGAGAGTCTAGATGAGCCACATGAAGCCACAATGCATCAACCACGTGATGAGGATGCTCTAGCCATTCCTGAAGGTCCCATGACTCGTTCCAGAGTCAAGAAGCTTAAGGAGAATGTTGTTGGATTACTCACTTCACATCCACAACAACAAAGTCTTGGACAAGGTCTGATCCGAGATGTCTTGATCACCATTCAAGCCATCTCTACATCAAGCTGAGTTAGTGTCTAGGCAAGACATGGGGTGTGTGCTCTTTTCCTTGCTTTTGGTTTTGTCCCACGAGGTTTTCCAGGAGGGAGGTTTTTAACGAGGCCACAACTTGTCTACACATCACCTAAGTGCTATTCTCGGTCCAAGACTACATGAAGTTCCATTTTTATTTCATTCTAAACTTATGTTAAACTTAGACTATAGTTTTCTTTCTTTCCTTTTTTGGTTTATGGTCGAAACCCTAGAGAGTATGTTCTCTGGTTTCCTATTTAAAGGGTTCTCTACACCCTCTTGTAATCATCCAGTCTTTTATTAAACAAGTTACATTCATCTTATACGGCTCTCTCTCTCTAAAAGAAGTGTGCCGAGTTCTGGTGTGTCATATCCAGAGTCTAAGGGTGTTTAGTTTGGTGTGTCATATCCAAATCATTCACCTAGGAGTATCAAGAGATCATTCATCCGTCTTGTGTCACCATTCAATCCACACGCCTTGAAGGACTTGAGTCTCTGATTCGTTCTTGCAAGGATCTATCCATTCCCATCAACCAAAGAGCATCCTAGGGACGCATCAGTAATATCCAAACCATTCATCTAGGAGTATCAAGAGATCATCCATCCCTCTTGTGTCACCATCCAATCCACACGCCTTGAAGGACTTGAGTCTTTTGATTCGTTCTTGCAAGGATTATCCATTCCCATCAACCAAAGAGCATCCTAGGGACGCATCAGGTGGTATCAGAGCAACTTTGGTTGGGAAGTACTCGTTCTCTCTTTGTTTTTGTTTCTTGTTTGATTTCTTGTTTACTTTTGTTAATCGCATCCGTGTAGCATCTTGTGTTCCCGGTTGTGTTCTTTTGTCATTCAATCCGTGTTCGATCTAAATCAACTTGAATAAACATTAGAACTCTTTTACCTTAGGGCTGCTCGTGACTGCATGAAAGTTTAGACAAGAATTTTAGACTTTCCTTATTTGGACTCATCCGGAAACCCTAGTGAGAGAAAAACCCTAGCCGCATGCATTCTTGTGGACGATTGCTTTGTGCTTTGCTTTAGCTTGTTTAACATCTTGAACACGAGCATACTAGGTTGCTAGAACACCTTAGAAAAGTTTTGGAAAAGGTTTAAGAAGTTGTTCCATTGTGCTTGACCATTTCCTTTTTGCTTGAGCCGATTTCCTTTTCTTAGGCGATTTCCTTTTCACTTTTGTCTTGCTTTGTACGATTGTTTTCTTTGCCTTTTTACTTGTTTTTCTTTTCCTTTTTGCTTGTCTTCTTCCCTAGAACTCCTTACTGGTTGTCTTGTTTGTTGTTAAGCAGGAACAATGGTGTCCGAGTCTGAGGAAGAGGCCGAACTCGTCAGGAGAAAGAAACTCCTCATGGAAGCAATGACCAATAATCTTATCCTCATCAAAGAAGCACCAGGACGTCACTAGCTTCATCCTCATCAAAGAAGCACCACCAGAAGCAGCACACAAGCCAAAACCGAGCAAAAACCAATTTGGGATAAGATTATTACTCTTTGATAAACTTTCATGTGCTAACTTGCTTTGTTTCAACATGTCAGGTTTAAGTAATGAAGCAGGAACTAAATGGATCAGTGCCTTCTACATAGGGGTGGGACGGATCGGATATCCGGGGTATTTTAGGATATCCGGATCCGGATCCGGATTCGCCGGATCCGTGACTTTAGTATCCGGATCCGGATCCGTGTCTTCCGGGTATCCGGACTTCGGATATCCGCCTAGATATTGTCATACCCGCGGATATCCGGATTCGGATCCGGATCCGTAAAAATAATTAAAAAAAAATATTTTTTTAAAAAAAATATAAAAATAAAACATAAATTAAAGATTTATAAAAAAATTATGAATATATATATATGACATATAATATTACAAAAATTATTTTATGTATAAATACTAATATATCAAATATAATTATTAATAAAATTAAAAATTTAATATATTTTAAAAACACGGATCCGGATATCCGGACCTAAAAATTAAGATATCCGGATTCGGATCCGGTTTGGACGGATCCGAAATTTTACTATCCGGATTCGGATCCGGGCACTCCGGATATCCTATTTTTTGAGCGGATACGGGACGGATCTCGGATCGAATCCGGATCCCGGATAATACGTCCCAGGCCTACTTCTACATATCCAAACCAGTCAGCAACAATGCCTATCAAAGAGGCTTGCAAGGTAAGTGTAATCTGATTTTAAACTTCAATGTTAGTGACGTGGTCCCCTCTATTGTAGGTAAAACAGATTTGAGGACAAATCTTTTTGAAGAGGGAGGGGATGATGTGATCCTGGAAAGCACCAAGCATGCAACCTTTAAGAGTGCATATGAGGTGATCATGGACCGGATCACTAAGGAGGACAAGGAGGGTCTAGATGAGCCACATGAAGCCACAATGCATCAACCACTCGGTGAGGATGCTCTAGCCATTCCTGAAGGTCCCATGACTCGTTCCAGAGTCAAGAAGCTAAAGGAGAATGTTGTTGGATTACTCACTTCACATCCACAACAAGAAGGTCTTGGACAAGGTTTGATCCGAGATGTCTTGATCACCATTCAGGCCATCTCTACACCAAACTGAGTTAGTGTCTAGGCAAGACATGGGGTGCGTGCTCTTTTCCTTGCTTTTGGTTTTGTCCCACGAGGTTTTCCAGGAGGAAGGTTTTTAACGAGGCCACAACTTGTCTACACATCACCTAAGTGCTATTCTCGGTCCAAGACTAAGAGAAGTTGCATTTTAGTTCACTTTAAACTTATAGACTATAGTTTTAGTTCTTTCCTTTTTTGGTTCATGTCGAAACCCTAGAGGATTTGTCTCTGGTTTCTTATTTAAAGGGTTCTCTACACCCTTATGTAACCATCGAATCTTTTCAATACAAGTTTATTCATCTTTGCGGCTCTCTCTCTCTCTAAAAGAAGTGTGCCGAGTCTGGTGTGTCATATCCAGAGCCTAAGGGTGTTTAGTTTGGTGTGTAATATCCAAACCATTCATCTAGGAGTATCAAGAGATCATCCATCCCTCTTGTGTCACCATCCAATCCACACGCCTTGAAGGACTTGAGTCTTTTGATTCGTTCTTGCAAGGATTATCCATTCCCATCAACCAAAGAGCATCCTAGGGACGCATCAGGCTTGTTACAGCTTTCTTTCCTTTGGGAAGCTCCACTTCATACCAGGTATCATTGACAATCATTGCATTTGTCTCACTTCCAACTGATTCTCTCCACTCCTTATGCTCCATAGCTTCCTCATAAGACCTTGGAATGTATTCCTGGTCCAATTCTCCAATGAAGACTACATGGTCCTGAGGGTACTGAGCTAAAGAGCACACAGCTTGAATAGGATGTGCTACTGCTTGGGAATTGAAGTACACCCTTGTGTTAATCCAGTTAGAAGCTGGTTGTCTAATTCTGGTACTCCTCCTTAGTTGTGGTTGTGCTTCTTCAGGTGGTGCTTCCTCATCATCATCTGAAGACTTATTTTCATTTAGCACTGAACCCTCTTGTTCTTGTTGCTCAGCTTGATCATGAGTTGTTGCTGATGTATCCTGTTGTGGCTCAGCTTGATTGTTATTTCCCCCCTCATGGTCAAGGTGAGGAACCTCAATCTCATCAGTATTTGACGCAGCTTCAGTAGATGGTGTTGAGTCCCTCCTGGTCCCCTCTGGTTCAGTATCCACCCTTGCTTCAGGCATACTTACCCCAAGACTTTCCATCACACGCCTAAGATTGCTTGCTCTATCAGAGGCTGAATGAGATAGATTTTCCAGGTCATCCCAACTCTTGTCATCATAATAACCTCTGGATTCTAAAAACTTCACATCCCTAGACACCATAACTCTCCTAGTCTCTGGTGCATAGCACTTGTAACCCTTTTGGTTTGGAGAGTACCCAATGAACATTGCCCTTGTACTCTTAGCCTCTAGCTTGTTCCTTTGCTCTCCTGGTACCAAAACAAAACAAAGACACCCAAACACACGCATATGATCTATAGAGGGTCTGGTTTTGTTGAGTACCTCAAAAGGAGAGTGATCTTGTAGGACTCTGGTGGGAATCCGGTTAATCAAATAACAGGCTGTCAAAACTGCATCTCCCCAAAACCTTTTGGGCACACTGGTATGGAACATCATGCTCCTGGCCACCTCCATCAGATGTCTATTCTTTCTTTCAGCTACACCATTCTGTTGAGGTGTGTATGGGCAGCTTGTTTGATGGATCACCCCATGCTTTGCTAAGTGTTGTTTAAATGCATTGCTTGTGTATTCCCCTCCATTATCTGATCTAAAAATTTTAATCTTGGCATTGAAATGGTTAGATACATAGCTCTCAAAATTTATAAAAGCTTCTAAGACCCTATCTTTAGATTGCAACAGTGTGATCCATGTGTATTTAGACTTCTCATCTATGAATGTCACAAAGTATCTATGATGTTCTCTAGATGCACATGGAGCAGTCCAAACATCAGAGTGAATGAGGTCAAAGCAATTTTCATAAATAGTACTTGATCTAGGGAATACATTTTTGCAATGCTTGCCTAAGATACAAGCCTCACAATCACTCTTAAAGGAAATACTAGGCAGCATGATGTTCAAGGCACGAGAATGGGGATGTCCTAATCTAGCATGCCACATTACATCTTTAGGTAAATTAAAACTTGAATTTAAAGCATAAGATAAGTCAGATGCAAGCTTGGTGTCTTCAAGCAAGTACAAGTCTCCCTTGGTCACACCTTTGCCAAGCAACCTACTTGTTTCAATATCCTGAAAGTAGACATCATTAGGAGTGAAGGTAACCTTGCAATTTAAGTCATTGGTTGCTCTCTTAACTGATAACAGGTTGGATGTGAAACTAGGCATGTAAAAAGCTTTAGAATCTTTTTCAAATAACCTAAGATCACCTATCCCTTTAATTGGTACTCTTTCTCCATTGGCTATCATAACATTTCCTAAGGCAGGAACAATGTTTTTAATCAAGTTTAGATCACTAATCATGTGGTGACTAGCTCCTGAATCTATAACTAAGGGTTTTGTCAATCTAGAACCAGCTAAAGCATTCAAGGAGATACCACTATGTGAAGCATGTAAAGAGGTACCAAGTGTGTTACCAGAGTTGTCCTTGAGGATCTTGATGAGAGCCTCAATGTCAGATCGCTTGATGGCTTCATCTTGAGTGGTCCTCAAGGTTGAGCAGTTACTGGATGCTAAGGCCTTTCCCTCACCAGTTCCAGGTCCATTGGAGGGGCGCATGACTCCTGGAGTAGATGGTTCACCCATATCACCAGAGAAGTTGGCTCTTCCATCATTGTAAGGGGTCCTGAACTTCTGAGGTTTGAGGTGAGGATGGAGGAGCCAGCACTTGTCCTTTCCATGACCCTTCTTCTTGCAATGGTCACAAATCCACACCTTCTTGTCTTCAGCCTTAAAGTAACCTTTGTTTGCAACTCCTTCAGCTTGGTTTGCTAATACCAAGTCGCCTTTGCTTCCAAAGAGACCTACTGAGCCTTGTTCCTTTTGAATCTGGGCACACACCTCTTCAAGGGATGGAAGCTTCTCACTCCTTAGGATGTGCTTGATTAGGTCATTATAACCAGGATTGAGAGTGAACAGCAAAGCAAAGACCTTGTCTTGTTCTTTCCTCTCATTGAGCACATCAGGATCCACAGTAGCTGGTCTCAACATCTCCAGCTCTGCCCACAATGATCTGAACTTCCCAAAATGCTTAGAGAAGTCAGTGTCCTCTTGACTGAGATTGTTGATGGCTTTCTTGACCTCAAACACTCTACTTATGTTGGATATGTTGCCATATACCTTCTGGAGAGTGTCCCACAGCTCTTTGGAAGTTTCACAGTAGGAGTAAGCTTCCAAGATTGAGGCTTCAAGGCTGTTCTGAATGATAGATAGCACCATGAGGTCCTCCTGACCCCTCTTTCCATCTTCATCAGCAACAACCACCACTTCTTTGCCATCCTCTCCTAGGATGGTCTTCTTTGAGGTCTTGCCTTCAACAACATGTTCCCAGAGTCCTCTGCCTCCAAGAGCAGTCTTGGCAAGCCTTGACCACAGTAGATAGTTAGCTCCCTTAAGAGTAACTGGAATCACAACCATTTTTGAGTTTTCCATCAGAAACAGCAAGAACAGCTCAAGAACAGCAAGAACAGCTCAAGAACAGTTCAAGAACAGAGGGAAAAAGACAAGGATTTTCGAAAATAATCAGAGTAATGAAAGAGATAAGCGGAATAGAAGAGAGAATAGTGAAGAGAATAGGTTTCAGGAGCTTATTTGGCTCTGATACCATATAAGTTTTAGAGATTCAGAGAGATTTTTGGAAGAACATGATGAACAAACTGAAGAACATGAGAGAGGGGAGCTTGATTTCGTGGACAGAAGTATAGAGAGAGAGAGTAAAGTGTTTTCCTTGCTTGATTTAGGTTACATAGGCAGGATACTTAAATAGAGTAAGCCAGACATAAGAATGAATAAACAATTGGTCTTCTGAAGATGCTCTGGCCTTCTGAAGATGCTCTGGTCTTCTGAAGATGCTCTGGTCTTCTGAAGATGCTCTGGACGTGCATGGACCACTCAGCTGGACAGAAAGGGACAGCTTCTTTGTTTCTTTCTTCCTTGGCAGATCATGTGACTTTGGTTTGTCACAAAGCTCCAACAGCTCCAGCAAGTTGTCTACACTTGTTTATATTATTCCAGAGGTTAGGGAGACCAGAGAAGATATTTAAATTCGTCCCTTTCCTTTTCTTGCCTTCCAAGACACTCTTAGGGCAAGCTGTACGGACTGACTTGTAGGTCAAGTTGTACGAACAAGCTTGCATCCTAAGTTAACTTGAATTTGCCTCTCTCTCTTGTTCCTTATTGCCTTAACCTTATTATTCCTTCATGTCAACACCCATGAGAGAAGAGTGAATCAAGGAGATGATCTTGCCGGTTTGAAGATCAAGATACCCCCATTCCATGGCAAGGCTGATCCGGATGCCTATCTTGAGTGGGAGAAGAAGATTGAGCTAGTCTTCCAGTGCAAGCAATACACCAACCACAAGAAGATTCAAATTGCTGCCACTGAGTTCTATGACTATGCCTTGAGTTGGTGGGATCAATACCTCACAACTCGTAGCAGGAATGGAGAGGAACCGGTTGAGACTTGGACAGAGATGAAGGCAATCATGCGCAAGAGGTTTGTTCCAAGCCATTACCTTAGAGACTTGCACCACCGGCTGAGGAAGCTTACACAAGGTTCAAGATCAGTGGAGGAGTATTACCAAGAGATGGAGTTGCTTATGTTGAGGGCCAACATATCAGAGGATAGAGAAGCAACCATGTCACGGTTCCTTTGTGGCTTAAACCGAGAGATACAAGACAATGTTGAGATGCAACATTATGTGGAGCTAGAAGAGATGCTACACAAGGCCATTCTTGTTGAGCAACAACTCAAGAGGAGAGGGCACTCACGCAATCAGTATGGCTCCAACCGGTTACACCACAACAAGGAAGAGAAGACACCTTATGCTAAGGAGTCTAAACCATTCCAAAAGGACAACAAGTCCTATCCAAGAGAAGAGGCCAAACCGATCAGTGCTCTTGACAAGGGCAAGGGCAAGGTTGAGGCATCTAGTTCCAGAGCTCGTGATGTCAAGTGCTTCAAGTGCCAAGGAAGAGGACACTATGCCAATGAGTGTACCAACAAGAGAGTCATGTTCTTGCGAGAAGATGGAGAGTACACCTCAGGAGAAGACAACACCGAGTCTGACCAAGAAGACACTGAGGAAGAGCTTGAAGAAGGACCAGTCCAGGGGAAGCTTTTAGTAGCAAGAAGACTTCTAAGCTTGCAAAACAAGGCTGAGGAGCTAGAGCAGCGTGAGAACCTCTTCTACACCCGGTGCTTGGTCCAAGGAAAAGTGTGCAGCCTCATTGTAGATGGAGGAAGTTGTGTGAATGCTGCGAGTGAGACAATGGTCCAGAAGTTGGGTTTGAAGGTTCAAAAGCATCCCAAGCCATACCGGTTGCAATGGCTGAATGAAGAAGGCACCATGAAGGTCTCAAGTCAAGTTCTTATTCCCCTTATCCATTGGGAGATATGAAGATGAAGTCTTGTGTGATGTGTTGCCAATGCAAGCTGGTCACATACTCCTTGGAAGGCCATGGCAATCTGATAGGCGTGTGATCCATGATGGCTTCACCAACAAGCATTCCTTTCTGTTCAAGGGCAAGAAGACTACTCTGGTTCCCTTGACACCCAAGGAAGTGCAACAAGATCAAGTTCAACTCCAAAAGAAGAAGGAGATTGATCTAAAACCGGCTGGAACTAAGCAGCCAAACTTCTATGCTAACATGGGTGATATCAAAAGAACTCTCAACTCTAAACAATCTGCTATCTTACTTGTGTTTAAAGAAGCTCTTTTGAACTTAACAGATTCTACACCGGTGTATCCGAGTGAAATGGTTTCTCTTTTGCAGGAGTTTCAAGATGTATTTCCAGAAGACAATCCCATTGGTTTACCACCTTTGAGAGGGATTGAGCACCAGATAGACTTTGTTCCAGGATCTACACTTCCAAACCGTCCAGCATACAGAACCAACCCGGTTGAGACCAAGGAGTTGCAAAGACAAGTAGAAGAACTCATGGAGAAGGGCTATATCCGAGAGAGTTTGAGCCCATGTGCTGTACCAGTGCTCCTAGTGCCTAAGAAGGATGGTACATGGCGTATGTGTGTTGATTGTAGATCAATCAACAACATCACAGTGAAGTATCGCCACCCTATCCCTAGACTTGATGATATGCTTGATGAATTACATGGTTCTTGCATCTTTTCTAAGATAGATTTAAAAAGTGGTTATCATCAGATTAGGATGAAAGAAGGAGATGAATGGAAGACTGCATTTAAAACTAAACATGGATTATATGAGTGGTTAGTTATGCCATTTGGATTAACCAATGCACCTAGTACATTCATGAGGTTAATGAATCATGTTCTTAGATCATTCATAGGCATATCGGTTGTAGTATACTTTGATGACATCTTAGTGTATAGCAAGAACCTAGAAGAGCATTTAGATCATCTTAAGGCTGTCTTGAGTGTTCTAAGGAATGAGAAGCTTTATGCCAACCTAAAGAAGTGCACCTTTTGCACGGATAACTTGGTTTTCCTAGGCTTTGTTGTGAGTGCAGATGGAGTTAAGGTTGATGAAGAGAAGATCAAGGCAATCAAGGAATGGCCGAGTCCAACCTCAGTAGGAGAAGTGAGGAGCTTCCATGGACTTGCCGGCTTCTATAGGAGATTTGTCAAGGACTTTAGCACCATTGCAGCTCCCTTAACTGAAGTTATCAAGAAGGATGTTGGTTTCAAGTGGGGAGAAGCACAAGAGAAGGCTTTCCAGAGCCTAAAAGAGAAGCTTACTCAATCACCTCTTCTTATGCTTCCTGACTTTTCTAAAACTTTTGAAATAGAATGTGATGCATCAGGAATTGGTATTGGTGCCGTGTTGATGCAGGATAGGAAACCCATTGCATACTTCAGTGAGAAGCTTGGAGGAGCCACACTCAACTATGCAACTTATGACAAAGAGCTCTATGCCTTGGTGAGGGCATTACAAACGTGGCAACATTACTTGTGGCCCAAAGAGTTTGTCATCCACACTGATCATGAGTCCCTCAAGTATCTAAAAGGGCAGAGTAAGCTTAGCAAGAGACACGCAAGGTGGGTTGAATTCATTGAGACCTTCCCATACGTGATCAAGTATAAACAAGGTAAGGAGAATGTAGTTGCTGATGCACTATCTCGGAGGTATGTTCTCTTGACCACTCTAGATGCTAAGATACTTGGATTTGAGCAGATAAAAGACATGTATGATACTGATCATGACTTCAAGGAAGCTTATGCTTCATGTGCTAAGTTTGCCTCAGGGCATTACTTTAGAAAGGATGATTACTTGTTCTATGACAATAGATTGTGTGTGCCTAATTGCTCTTTGAGAGATCTTTTTGTCAGGGAATCCCATGGGGGCAGTCTAATGGGACACTTTGGGATTGCCAAGACTCTAAAAGTTTTACAGGATCACTTCTATTGGCCGCATATGAAGAGAGATGTGGAGAGGATATGTGAAAGGTGTGCTACTTGCAAGCATGCCAAGTCCCAAGTTCAAAACCAGGGTTTGTATACTCCTTTACCTATTCCACACCATCCCTGGAATGACATTTCTATGGATTTCATTGTTGGTTTGCCTAGAACTAGGACTGGAAAGGATTCTATCTTTGTTGTTGTTGATAGGTTCTCTAAGATGGCACATTTCATAGCATGTCATAAGACTGATGATGCATTGCATATAGCTAACTTGTTCTTTAAGGAGGTTGTACGTTTGCATGGCATGCCTAGAACCATAGTTTCTGATAGGGACACTAAGTTTCTTAGTTACTTTTGGAAGACACTTTGGTCTAAGTTAGGCACTAAGCTTTTGTTCTCTACTACATGTCATCCACAAACTGATGGGCAAACTGAGGTAGTTAATAGGACATTAGGGACACTCCTGCGTGCATTCATTAGAAAGAACTTAAGAACATGGGAAGAATACTTACCACATTGTGAATTTGCATACAATCATGCTATGCATTCTGCTTCTAAGTATTCACCCTTTGAAATTGTTTATGGGTTCAATCCCACCTCTCCTTTGGATCTAATGCCTTTACCTGAGTGTGAAAGGACAAGTCTAGATGGCAAGAAGAAAGCCGAGTTGGTTCAACAGATTCATGAGAAGGCTAGACTAAACATTGAGCAGAAGACCAAGCTGTATGAGAAGCAAGCAAACAAGGGGAGACGTGTGAGAACCTTTGAAGTTGGTGACCAAGTTTGGTTGCACCTAAGGAAGGATAGGTTCCCCAACGAGAGGAAGTCCAAACTGATGCCAAGGGTTGATGGACCCTTTGAGATCATCCACAAGATCAATGACAATGCCTACAAGCTTGATCTCCAAGGTAAGTACGATGTATCAAATAGCTTCAATGTCACTGACTTGGCTCCTTTTGTTGTAGATGGACCTGATTTGAGGACAAATCCTTTTCAAGAGGGAGGGGATGATGTGATCATGGACCGGATCACTAAGGAAGACAATGGGGAGAGTTTAGATGAGCAACATGAAGCCACAATGCATCAACCATTTGATGAGGATGCTCTAACCATTCATGAAGGTCCCATGACTCGTTCCAGAGTCAAGAAGCTTAAGGAGAATGTTGTTGGATTACTCACTTCACATCCACAACAAGAAGGTCTTGGACAAGGTTTGATCCGAGATGTCTTGATCACCATTCAAGCCATCTCTACACCAAACTGAGGTAGTGTCTAGGCAGACATGGAGTGCGTGCTCTTTTCCTTGCTTTTGGTTTTGTCCCACGAGGTTTTCTAGAAGGAAGGTTTTTAACGAGGCCACAACATGTCTACAAATCACCTAAGTGCTACACTCGGTCCAAGACTAATAGAAGTTACATGTTATTTCATTTTAAACTTTAGACTATAGTTTTTATTTCTTTCCTTTTTTGAATCATTGTCGAAACCCTAGAGGCATGTCTCTGGTTTCTTATTTAAAGGGTCCCTTATGCCCTATTGTACTCACGCAACCTTTTTCTATTGAAGTCATTCATCTTTTGCGGCTCTCTCTCTCTCTAAAAGAAGTGTGCCGAGTTCTGGTGTGTCATATCCAGAGTTAAGGGTGCTTAGTTTGGTGTGTAATATCCAAACCATTCATCTAGGAGTATCAAGAGTTCATTCATCCCTCTTGTGTCACCATCCGATCCACACGCCTTGAAGGACTTGAGTCTTTAGATTCGTTCTTGCAAGGATTATCCATTCCCATCAACCAAAGAGCATCCTAGGGACGCATCAATAACTGTCAAAGCATTATAGGTGATATGCAAGAACAACCTAGATAATGCATAGCTCACTTGGAGCAAGACCTGTGAATCAACCCAAATCAGTTTTTCTATTAAGCACTTATCTGAGTCTTCTAGACATGAGAAACTTTTTACTAAACAGAATCACCTCTTCTTCATTATCAAACTTGTTCCTTCAGCTTACCTGGAGATCTTCAGCAAGTACTTAAGAGGATTTGCTACAATAGACCTAATGTGCCAGAGATCATATCCTTAGGAAAAAGGTTAGCTTACCATCAGCAGGACTTAGCTGGATCCCAAGAACTCAGAATTCATTGGATCCTTAGATTTTCTTTGCCTACCCAACTCCATTCCTTTGAGTGTGCTTTCCCCTTGAACCTATCATGCTTAGGACCTCTCCTTTCTTCCTGTTACCAGACGCCACCTTCTGGAAGATAGTGAGAGACTCCATCTTGAAAAGAACATCAGATTTGCTTGTACAGATTTTGTTTGGAGTTTTGCTTGCAAAACAGCTCAAAACATTTTGCTTCCAAGAGATCTCTTCAGGATGGACAGGAGGCACGAGGATAGACTCTGGAGAGTCTCTGTACACGCCATTGTTGCAGTCTTCTTCCTCTTGAAGAGACTGAACAGCCAACTAGACAGAAACTTCTCCAATTGTTTTAAAACAGCCATGAGGTTGAGCTTGTGCTTGATTTGCGGAAGCTTTGAGTTTCAGGAGCTTGGGTGCTCTGATACCATGTTAGAATAGACAGATTAGGGTGTGTGAATGGTGTTTAGAACAGAGTGTGGTCGAAATTAAAGAGAAAAGAATTAAGAGAGTATGTGAGAATCAAAGAGACTGCAATGGAGAATAAGAGAGATTTAGGAGGAGTATAAGGAGATTGCTGTGAGAATTTCGTGTAACCAGAGAATAGAGAGAATAATGAGACCAGAGATGGTGAGAAGAAAGGGGAACTCCCACTTTCAGCTTGTTAGAATGAAGATAAATAATGCTGGTGAAGAGACCAAGCATCAAAGATGAAGCATCCAGAGCAAGTTTGAATCTGTCCGTACAGTCTTGGTGCGCAAGTATCAAATCCTAACCTAGAGTGTCTTGGAAGTCAAGGCAAGTGGGGAACTCGTCCAGCTGAGTATTCTGAGGCAGATTTGAAGTTTAAAATAGAGATCAGACCGTTGGAAACAGCTTAGGCAAGTTGGGAATTAATTAGAATAAAAAGTCACATGTGCATAAGAGGATGAGCCGGCTGTCACTTTCACTCAACCAAACCGTGCCCATCTCTCTCTCCTGTCACTCTCTCTCCTCTGGTCGAGATTCTCCTTGGCTGTATCCTTCTTGTCTTCATCAGAAACCCCACAAAAGTATTTGTTTATGTCTTCCTAGATTTAGATTAATTTAATGTATGCACACTGCCTATTTAAAGGCAGTTCATGTAACTGAATGAATCAAGCAAAGAGGAGTTCTCTTTCTTCACTATTCTCTGGTTCTATACTCTCTTAGTCTCTCATTCTCTCTAATCTCTCTGGTTACACACGAACTCACCCTCTTTGATACTCAAGAACACTCTCATACTTTCATACTCTTCACTGCATTCTCTTTGATTCTCACTTAATCTCTTCATTCTCTTTCTCTTAGTTTCGACCATACTCTGTCTCTACACCACTCTCACACTCTGTTTTATCTATTCTCACATGGTATCAGAGCTCTCAAGCTCCTGAAAACCTATAAAGCTTCCGCAAATCTGTTTCTGTTCAATCATCTCTTTCAAACTCTGTTTTGTTTCATCCTTGTATCCTCTGGTCCAAAGGTTTTCCAGGAGGGAAAAATCTCACCAGAACTCAAGATAAAGGAGGTCTTTAATCTCTGGAACTCAAGAAAGCTTCAGCTCAGTCCAGCAAGCTTCATCAAAGTCCAGATTCAAGTTCTGTTTCTTGTAAACCAGTTGGTACATTCTATTGTCCACTGGTCCAAACTCTCTAAGATGGAGAGCCCTAATGGAATGGTGACTTCAGAAACTTTAAGGAGTCCAAAGAAGAAACCAAACAACCTCATCTGGTCCAAAATGCTGAAGATAATCCATGGAAGAAACCATTCTTGGAGAAAGGTCACTATAGGAGCATCAAAGCTAGGCTGTTCTAATCATTCTCTGGCCAGCCATGCTGAAGCTTTGTTTCTGACCAACAAATCTCACGACCAGCAAGAGGACAGGAGGGGTTTGAAGTGTCTCCTTGACCAGAAGGAGATAATCAAGAAGATGAGGTGTTGGACAGTCAATTCACACCTCAAACACTCCAAATTCAAGTGATTCACAGCCATGGAGGTTCAAGGAACCAGCTCAGGTTCCTTGGTTGTAAGTTAACCTCCTAACCCTTAATAAGAGCTTGTGTAGTTATGTCTTGTTGTGTTGAGAGGTGTGTTTAGTATCTTAGGGACAGTTCAAAGTTGCTAGAGTTGTTGAACCTAGTTTCTGTCCCATGATACTTAAAAACTGTGTGTGTGGTTCTGTTTTAATTGTTTCTAAGCTTGCTAGCATGGTCATGACTAGTTATTGCTTTAGATAAATTGTTTGTGTTCAGAATTGTCTAGGCGAGTTGTCTAGAACCTGGTTTGAGTCTTGTGGCATTGCTAGAGGTCTAGGAGAGTTTCCTGGTCATGTAATGCATCTATATGTTGGCTCTATGTCTTGTTTTGCATCCATAGGTTGTTCCTGGTCCTGTGATGCATTCTTAAACTGGTTAAGGTGATTAGATGAGTTATCTAGTCTCTGTTTTTGACATTTAATCATAGTGTTGCTTAAATGGTCATTAAAATTTGCCTAAATGCCTTGTTATTGATGAGTTATCATACATGTGCATTTAGAGAGTTGGTTGCTTGGATTTGAACTGAATGAGTTGTTTAGATTCAGTCCATTGCATCTTGTTAATAATTATGGATCAGACTTGGTGAGTTATCAAGCTCTGATCCTAATGTGTGGTCTAATTCTTGCTGGAGTTTGAGTGGTGTTTCAGGTACACAAGTGTTGTCCTCTGTCCATCATCAAACCAAGACAAAGAAGAAGGCTTTGCCCATGCTGTTCAGAGCCTACACATGATGTATATTCCTGTTTGATTCAGAGCCTACACATGATGTATATTCCTGACCATGGAGAGATTGTTGGAGAAGGTCAGATGGTAATAAGTCTTGGTTGAGCCAGAACACGGCTGTCCTTTGAAGATACCTCAAGGAGGATTGATGGAGAGGCAGACCAGAAGTTGACCAACCATCCACCAGGCTGGATCTTCTCATCACTTGTGTGTTAGAGAACCGGTTGATTTAAGCGCAGGCCATTTGGTTGTTGAGCTCCTGGTTCCAAGAGACACACAAGGAAGAGTTGTTCTAGGCAGTGGAGAGGAGATCAAGGGAGGAGGAACTGGTTGACTTAAGCGCAGCTGTTGGGGTGATGCGCTCCTGGTCCTAGCTCAGTCTTGCTCACTTCCAAGCTTGGTCCATCCCTATACTCTCTGGATCAAGCTTGAGGAGGGGTAATGAAGAAGCAATCCTGAAGATCCAGCCGCCACCAAGCCATTGGCAAGAAGTGGAGTTCACTCTTGCATCATTCCTCACCAGCCGGATCAAAGAAGCTATCATGAACTCATTGCAACCTTGCAAGCTTGGACCTTCACCTATTCTCGGTTCCAAGCTTGAGGGGGAGTGTGAATGAGCTTCCTATGATCTGAGAGACTTACCAAGTGGGGACTCAAGTGGAGTTCACTCCCTACCATAATGATGAAAGGGAAGCACCTTAAACTCATCTCAAAACATTCATTGCTGTTCTTATGATTAAAATTGTTATTGAGATTGTTGTGATTAGTGCATTACCTTGAGAACTGATGCACCTGTGGGATATATTGTATCAGGTACCTTACTTGAGACTCAATGAAGCAAAGAACCGGTCCATCCTTACCTATCAAGATGGCGAGTAGTCAGAAGAGAGGGGGAGACACAAACCGGGGTCTAAGAAGAGTCCAAGGTGTTGGTGTGTGCAAGTGATGGAGTCCACGCTTGCACCACAAGTTAGGCCACGATCCAGAGCCTAAGGACTCCACCAAGAGTTGTCTGAAGTTCCTTAGGCTCACTGGCCAATCCCTAGGCTTTGGAGAACTCTACTCTTTTCCTTGGTTGGTTTTATCCCTAAGGAGGGTTTTCTGGCCAAGGTTTTTAATGAGGGAGCTTCTTCAAGGTTCCAAGCTTGTCCAAGGATCTCCTATGGTCAAGCTTGAGGGGGAGTGTTAGAATGAAGATAAATAATGCTGGTGAAGAGACCAAGCATCAAAGATGAAGCATCCAGAGCAAGTTTGAATCTGTCCGTACAGTCTTGGTGCGCAAGTATCAAATCCTAACCTAGAGTGTCTTGGAAGTCAAGGCAAGTGGGGAACTCGTCCAGCTGAGTATTCTGAGGCAGATTTGAAGTTTAAAATAGAGATCAGACCGTTGGAAACAGCTTAGGCAAGTTGGGAATTAATTAGAATAAAAGTCACATGTGCATAAGAGGATGAGCCGGCTGTCACTTTCACTCAACCAAACCGTGCCCATCTCTCTCTCCTGTCACTCTCTCTCCCTCTGGTCGAGATTCTCCTTGGCTGTATCCTTCTTGTCTTCATCAGAAACCCCACAAAAGTATTTGTTTATGTCTTCCTAGATTTAGATTAATTTAATGTATGCACACTGCCTATTTAAAGGCAGTTCATGTAACTGAATGAATCAAGCAAAGAGGAGTTCTCTTTCTTCACTATTCTCTGGTTCTATACTCTCTTAGTCTCTCATTCTCTCTAATCTCTCTGGTTACACACGAACTCACCCTCTTTGATACTCAAGAACACTCTCATACTTTCATACTCTTCACTGCATTCTCTTTGATTCTCACTTAATCTCTTCATTCTCTTTCTCTTAGTTTCGACCATACTCTGTCTCTACACCACTCTCACACTCTGTTTTATCTATTCTCACAATAAACTTCATCTTCTAACTCTCCTTGAAGAAAAGCATTCTTCACATCCATCTGCCACAATTCCCCACTCCCAAATTGTTGCAAGGTATAATATGATACGAATTGTATGCAACTTGGCTACTGGTGCGAATGTATCAACATAATCTTCTACATATGTCTGAGTGAAGCCTCTTGCAACCAATCTTGTTTTGCACCTCTCCACCTTGCCATTTGGTAGAAACTTGATAGTGAACACCCACTTGCTTGACACAGCTTTCTTTGCCCTTTGGGAGTTCACTCTCATTACCAAGTATCATTGATGATCATGGCATTTATCTCATCTCCAACTGATTTTCTCCACACGTCAAGCTCCATTGCTTCTGCATATGATCTTGGTACATATGCTTCATCTAAACCCACAATGAAGGCTTGATGCTCAGTTTGGGAATTGCGGCAAAAGGAACATACTGCTTGAAATGGGATGCAGCCTACTGCTTGGCTGTTGAAGTAGACTCTTGTGTTTTCACCCCAGTTTAGAAGGATCTTTCCTTATCCTTGTACTCCTTCTTAGTGGTTGAACCTGGTCTTTGATTCTTCTTCCTGCTCTTCTTCTCATGATCTTGAGCAGTTTCAGTTGCTTGATCTTCTACACCATCCTGATCATGAACTTCTGAACCATGTTGCCTTACTGGTTCATGTTCATTGCCCCCTTCAGGATCAGGATGAATGACTACTTCAACTTCTTGTTCAGTCACTTGAGTAGGAGTAGCTTCTCTGGTGATCTCCTTTTCCCTTTGATAAACTGATTTCCAAGATTCTCTAAAATGATCCTCAGGTTATTGGCTTTATCTTAATGCTTGAGACAGATCTTTGAGCTCATGCCCAATTCTTTGTTGAACAAATAAGAGATGGGATTATGATCTATGAATGGAGAGTGA
>CAJHQQ010003818.1:0-37351 GCA_905132885.1 Moricandia moricandioides | reverse complement strand
ATAACTTCTTCGTCATAACTCCTATGATATTGATTCAACTTCAGGGTGATTAGCCACTTATTTATGAGTCCAAACTCAAGCTTCTTACATCTTATTCATTCTGGTTTGATTAGAATCAAGAAGAAATTGCAAAATCTCCAAACAGGATAAACTGGAATCACTTCGGTTAAAAGTGGGATAACTTCTTCATCATAACTCATATGATATTGATTCAACTTCAGGGATGATGATCCACTGATTTATGAGTCCAATCAAGCTTCTTACATCGTGATTCATTCTGTTTTGATTAGAATCATGAAGAAATTGCAAAATCTCCAAACAGGTAAACTGGAATCACTTCGGTTAAAAGTGGGATAACTTCTTCATCATAACTCCTATGATATTGATTCAACTTCAGGGTGATTATCCACTGATTTATGAGTCCAAATCAAGTTTCTTACATCGTGATTCATTCTGTTTGATTAGAATCAAGAAGAAATTGCCAAAATCTCCAAACAGGATAAACTGGAATCACTTCGGTTAAAAGTGGGATAACTTCTTCATCATAACTCCTATGATATTGATTCAACTTCAGGGTGATTATCCACTGATTTATGAGTCCAAAATCAAGCTTCTTACATCGGTGATTCATTCTGGTTTTATTAGTATCGAGAACAAATTGCCAAATCTCCAAAAAGGGTAAACTGGAATCACTTTCAGTTAAAAGTGGGATACACTTCTTCATCATGATGCCATATGATATTGATGTCAACTTCAGGGTGATTATCCACTGATTTATGAGTCCGAAATCAAAGCTTCTTACATCGGTGACTTCATGTCTGGTTTATTAGTATCGAAAGAAAAATTGCCAAATACTCCACAACAGGGCTAAACTGGAATACTTTCGGTTAAAAGTGGGATAACTTCTTCATCATAACTCCTATGATCTTGATTCTAACTTCAGGGTGATTATCCACTGATTTATGAGGTCCAAATCAAGCTTCTTACATCTGATTCATTCTGGTTTTATTAGTATCAAGAAGAAATTGCAAATCTCGCCAAAAGGGTAAACCTGGAATCACTATCGTTAAAAGTGAGATAACTTCTCATCATGAACCTCCTATGATCTTGATTCAACTTCATTGGATGATTCTACTACACTCATTTAATGAGTCCAAATCCACGCTTCTTACATCGTGAATTAATATTATGGTTTGATTAAGTATCAAGAAGAAATTGCCAATCTCCAAAACGGGTAAACTGGAATCACTTCGGTTAAAGTTGGGATTAACTTCTTCATCATAACCTCTATGATATTGATTCCAACTTCAGGGTGATTATCCACCTGGATTTATGAGTCCAAAATCAGCTTCTTACAACGTGATTCATTCTGGTTTGATTAGAATCAAAGAAGAAATTACCAAAATCTCCAAAAGGGTAAACTGGAATCACTTCGGTTAAAAGTGGGATAACTTCTTCATCCATAACTCTATGAGTATTGATTCAACTTCAGGGTGATTAAGTCCCCCACCTGGATTTATGAGTCCAAATCAAGCTTTTTACATCGTGATTCATTCTGGTTTTATTAGTATCAAGAAGAAATTGCCAAAATCTCCAAAAGGGTAAACTGGAATCACTTCGGTTAAAAGTGGGATAACTTTTCATCATAACTCCTATGATATTGATTCAACTTCAGGGTGATTATCCACTGATTTATGAGTCCAAATCAAGCTTCTTACATCGTGATTCATTCTGGTTTGATTAGTATCAAGAAGAAATTGCAAAATCTCCAAACAGGGTAAACTGGAATTACGTCGGTTAAAAGTGGGATAAGTTCTTCGTCATAACTCCTATGATATTGATTCAACTTCAGGGTGATCAGCCACTGATTTATGAGTCCAAATCAAGCTTCTTAAATCATGACTCATTCTTCTTTGATTAGAAACAAGAAGAAATTGTCAAATCTCCAAACAGGGTAAACTGGAATCACTTCGGTTAAAGTGGGATACCTTCTTGTCCATAACTCCTATGATATTGATTCAACTTCAGGGTGATTATCGACAGATTTATGAGTCCAAATCATGATTCTTACATTCGTTGATTCATTCTGGTTTTAATTAGTATCAAGAAGAAATTGCCAAATCTCCAAACAGGGTAAACTGGAATCACTTCGGTTAAAAGTGGGATAACTTCTTCATCATAACTCCTATGATATTGATTCAACTTCAGGGTGATTATCCACTGATTTATGAGTCCAAATCAAGCTTCTTACATCGTGATTCATTCTGGTTTGATTAGAATCAAGAAGAAATTGCCAAATCTCCAAAAAGGGTAAACTGGAATCACTTCGGTTAAAAGTGGGATAACTTCTTCATCATAACTCCTATGATATTGATTCAACTTCAGGGTGATTATCCACTGATTTATGAGTCCAAATCAAGCTTCTTACATCGTGATTCATTCTGGTTTTATTAGTATCAAGAAGAAATTGCCAAATCTCCAAACAGGGTAAACTGGAATCACTTCGGTTAAAAGTGGGATAACTTCTTCATCATAACTCCTATGATATTGATTCAACTTCAGGGTGATTATCCAATGATTTATGAGTCCAAATCAAGCTTCTTACATCGTGATTCATTATGGTTTGCTTAGAATCAAGAAGAAATTGCAAAATCTCTAAACAGGATAAACTGGAATCACTTCGGTTAAAAGTGAGATAACTTTTTCATCATAACTCCTATGATATTGATTCAACTTCAGGATGATGATCCACTGATTTATGAGTCCACATCAAGCTTCTTACATCGTGATTCATTCTGTTTTGATTAGAATCATGAAGAAATTGCAAAATCTTCAAACAGGAAAAACTGGAATCACTTCGGTTAAAAGTGGGATAACTTCTTCATCATAACTCCTATGAAATTGATTCAACATCAGGGTGATTATCCACTGATTTATGAGTCTAAATCAAGATTCTTACATCGTGATTCATTCTGGTTTGATTAGAATCAAGAAGAAATTGCAAACTCTCCAAACAGGGTAAACTGGAATCACTTCGGGTAAAAGTGGGATAACTTCTTCATCATAACTCCTATGATATTGATTCAACTTCAGGGTGATTATCCACTGATTTATGAGTCCAAATCAAGCTTCTTACATCGTGATTCATTCTGGTTTTGATTAGTAACAAGAAGAAATTGCCAAATCTCCAAACAGGGTAATCTGGAATCACGTCGGTTAAAAGTGGGATAACTTCTTCGTCATAACTCCTATAATATTGGTTCAACTTCAGGGTGATTATCCACTGATTTATGAGTCCAAATCAAGCTTCTTACATCGTGATTCATTCTGGTTTTATTAGAATCAAGAAGAAATTGCCAAATCTCCAAACAAGGTAAACTGGAATCACTTCGATTAAAAGTGGGATAACTTCTTCATCATAACTCCTATGATATTGATTCAACTTCAGGGTGATTATCCACTGATTTATGAGTCCAAATCAAGCTTCTTAAATCGTGATTCATTCTGGTTTGATTAGAAACAAGAAGAAATTACCAAATCTCCAAACAGGGTAAACTGGAATCACTTCGGTTTAAAAGTGGGATAACTTCTTCATCATAACTCCTATGATATTGGTTCAACTTCAGGGTGATTATCCACTATTTATGAGTCCAAATCAAGCTTCTTACATCTTATTCATTCTGGTTTGATTAGAATCAAGAAGAAATTGCAAAATCTCCAAACAGGATAAACTGGAATCACTTCGGTTAAAAGTGGGATAACTTCTTCATCATAACTCCTATGATATTGATTCAACTTCAGGATGATTATCCACTGATTTATGAGTCCAAATCAAGCTTCTTACATCGTGATTCATTCTGGTTTTGATTAGAATCAAGAAGAAATTGCAAAATCTCCAAACATGGTAAACTAGAATCACTTCGGTTAAAAGTGGGATAACTTCTTCATCATAACTCCTATGATATTGATTCAATTTCAGGGTGATTATCCACTGATTTATGATCCAAATCAAGCTTCTTAAATCGTGACTTCATTCTCGTTTGATTAGAATCAAGAAGAAATTGCCAAATCTCCAAACAGGATAAACTGGAATCACTTCGGTTAAAAGTGGGATAACTTCTTCATCATAACTCCTATGATATTGATTCAACTTCAGGGTGATTAGCCACTGATTTATGAGTCCAACTCAAGCTTCTTACATCGTGATTCATTCTGGTTTGATTAGAATCAAGAAGAAATTGCAAAATCTCCAAACAGGATAAACTGGAATCACTTCGGGTAAAAGTGGGATAACTTCTTCATCATAACTCCTATGATATTGATTCAACTTTAGGGTGATTATCCACTGATTTATGAGTCCAAATCAAGCTTCTTAAATCGTGACTCATTCTGCTTTGATTAGAAACAAGAAGAAATTGCCAAATCTCCAAACAGGGTAAACTGGAATCACGTCGGTTAAAAGTGGGATAACTTCTTCGTCATAACTCCTATGATATTGGTTCAACTTCAGGGTGATTAGCCACTTATTTATGGGTCCAACTCAAGCTTCTTACATCTTTATTCATTCTGGTTTGATTAGAATCAAGAAGAAATTACAAAATCTCCAAACAGGATAAAATGGAATCACTTCGGTTAAAAGTGGGATAACTTCTTCATCATAACTCATATGATATTGATTCAACTTCAGAATGATGATCCACTGATTTATGATTCCACATCAAGCTTCTTACATCGTGATTCATTCTGTTTTGATTAGAATCATGAAGAAATTGCAAAATCTCCAAAAAGGATAAACTGGAATAACTTTGGTTAAAAGTGGGATAACTTCTTCATCATAACTCCTATGATATTGATTCAGCTTCAGGGTGATTGATTATCGACTGACTTATGAGTCCAAATCAAGCTTCTTACATCGTGATTCAATCTGGTTTGATTAGAATCAATAAGAAATTGCAAAATCTCCAAACATGGTAAACTGGAATCACTTTGGTTAAAAGTGGGATAACTTCTTCATCATTGCTCCTATGATATTGATTCAACTTCAGGGTAATTATACACTGATTTATGAGTCCAAATCAAGTTTCTTCAATCGTGATTCATTCTGGTTTGATTAGAATCAAGAAGGAATTGCAAAATCTCCAAACAAGGATAAACTGGAATCACTTCGGTTAAAAGTGGGATAACTTCTTCATCATAACTCCTATGATATTGATTCAACATCAGGGTGATTATCCACTGATTTATGAGTCCAAATCAAGCTTATTACATCGTGATTCATTCTGGTTTGATTAGAATCAAGAAGAAATTGCAAAATCTCAAAACAGGATAAATTGGAATCACTTCGGTTAAAAGTGCGATAACTTCTTCTTCATAACTCCTATGATATTGATTCAACTTGAGGGTGATGATCCACTGATTTATGATTCCACATCAAGCATCTTACATCGTGATTCATTCTGGTTTGATTAGAATCAAGAAGAAATTGCAAAATCTCCAAACAGGGTAAACTGGAATTACGTCGGTTAAAAGTGGGATAACTTCTTCGTCATAACTCCTATGATATTGATTCAACTTCAGGGTGATTATCCACTGATTTATGAGTCCAAATCAAGCTTCTTACATCGTGATTCATTCTGGTTTTATTAGTATCAAGAAGAAATTGCCAAATCTCCAAACAGGGTAAACTGGAATCACTTCGGTTAAAAGTGGGATAACTTCTTCATCATAACTCCTATGATATTGATTCAACTTCAGGGTGATTATCCACTGATTTATGAGTCCAAATCAAGCTTCTTACATCGTGATTCATTCTGGTTTTATTAGAATCAAGAAGAAATTGCCAAATCTCCAAAACAGGGTAAACTGGAATCACTTCGGTTAAAAGTGGGATAACTTCTTCATCATAACTCCTATGATATTGATTCAACTTCAGGGTGATTATCCACTGATTTATGAGTCCAAATCAAGCTTTTTACATCGTGATTCATTCTGGTTTTATTAGTAATCAAGAAGAAATTGCCAAAATCTCCAAACAGGATAAACTGGAATCACTTCGGTTAAAAGTGGGATAACTTCTTCATCATAACTCCTACGATATTGATTCAACTTCAGGGTGATTATCCACTGATTTATGAGTCCAAATCAAGATTCTTACATCGTGATTCATTATGGTTTGCTTAGAATCAAGAAGAAATTGCAAAATCTCCAAACATGGTAAACTGGAATCACTTCGATTAAAAGTGGGATAACTTCTTCATCATAACTCCTATGATATTGATTCAACTTCAGGGTGATTAGCCACTGATTTATGATTCCAAATCAAGCTTCTTATATCGTGATTCATTCTGGTTTGTATAGAATCAAAAAGAAATTGCAAAATCTCTAAACAGGATAAACTGGAATCACTTCGGTTAAAAGTGAGATAACTTTTTCATCATAACTCCTATGATATTGATTCAACTTCAGGATGATGATCCACTGATTTATGAGTCCACATCAAGCTTCTTACATCGTAATTCATTCTGTTTTGATTAGAATCATGAAGAAATTGCAAAATCTTCAAACAGGAAAAACTGGAATCACTTCGGTTAAAAGTGGGATAACTTCTTCATCATAACTCCTATGATATTGATTCAACTTCAGGGTGATTATCCACTGATTTATGAGTCCAAATCAAGCTTCTTACATCGTGATTCATTCTGGTTTGATTAGAATCAAGAAGAAATTGCAAAATCTCCAAACAGGGTAAACTGGAATCACTTCGGGTAAAAGTGGGATAACTTCTTCATCATAACTCCTATGATATTGATTCAACTTCAGGGTGATTATCCACTGATTTATGAGTCCAAATCAAGCTTCTTACATCGTGATTCATTCTGGTTTGATTAGAATCAAGAAGAAATTGCCAAATCTCCAAACAGGGTAAACTGGAATCACTTCGGTTAAAAGTGGGATAACTTCTTCATCATAACTCCTATGATATTGATTCAACTTCAGGGTGATTATCCACTGATTTATGAGTCCAAATCAAGCTTCTTACATCGTGATTCATTCTGGTTTGATTAGAATCAAGAAGAAATTGCCAAATCTCCAAACAAGGGTAAACTGGAATCACTTCGGTTAAAAGTGGGATAACTTCTTCATCATAACTCCTATGATATTGATTCAACTTCAGGGTGATTATCCACTGATTTATGAGTCCAAATCAAGCTTCTTACATCGTGATTCATTCTGGTTTGATTAGAATCAAGAAGAAATTGCAAATCTCCAAACAGGGTAAACTGGAATCACTTCGGTTAAAAGTGGGATAACTTCTTCATCATAACTCCTATGATATTGATTCAACTTCAGGGTGATTATCCACTGATTTATGAGTCCAAATCAAGCTTCTTACATCTTGATTCATTCTGGTTTGATTAGAATCAAGAAGAAATTGCAAAATCTCCAAACAGGGTAAACTGGAATCACTTCGGTTAAAAGTGGGATAACTTCTTCATCATAACTCCTATGATATTGATTCAACTTCAGGGTGATTATCCACTGATTTATGAGTCCAAATCAAGCTTCTTACATCGTGATTCATTCTGGTTTTATTAGTATCAAGAAGAAATTGCCAAATCTCCAAAAGGGTAAACTGGAATCACTTCGGTTAAAAGTGGGATAACTTCTTCATCATAACTCCTATGATATTGATTCAACTTCAGGGTGATTATCCACTGATTTATGAGTCCAAATCAAGCTTCTTACATCGTGATTCATTCTGGTTTTATTAGAATCAAGAAGAAATTGCAAAATCTCCAAACAGGGTAAACTGGAATCACTTCGGTTAAAAGTGGGATAACTTCTTCATCATAACTCCTATGATATTGATTCAACTTCAGGGTGATTATCCACTGATTTATGAGTCCAAATCAAGCTTCTTACATCGTGATTCATTCTGGTTTGATTAGAATCAAGAAGAAATTGCCAAATCTCCAAACAGGGTAAACTGGAATCACTTCGGTTAAAAGTGGGATAACTTCTTCATCATAACTCCTATGATATTGATTCAACTTCAGGGTGATTATCCACTGATTTATGAGTCCAAATCAAGCTTCTTACATCGTGATTCATTCTGGTTTTATTAGTATCAAGAAGAAATTGCCAAATCTCCAAACAGGGTAAACTGGAATCACTTCGGTTAAAAGTGGGATAACTTCTTCATCATAACTCCTATGATATTGATTCAACTTCAGGGTGATTATCCACTGATTTATGAGTCCAAATCAAGCTTCTTACATCGTGATTCATTCTGGTTTTATTAGTATCAAGAAGAAATTGCCAAATCTCCAAACAGGGTAAACTGGAATCACTTCGGTTAAAAGTGGGATAACTTCTTCATCATAACTCCTATGATATTGATTCAACTTCAGGGTGATTATCCACTGATTTATGAGTCCAAATCAAGCTTCTTACATCGTGATTCATTCTGGTTTTATTAGAATCAAGAAGAAATTGCAAATCTCCAAACAGGGTAAACTGGAATCACTTCGGTTAAAAGTGGGATAACTTCTTCATCATAACTCCTATGATATTGATTCAACTTCAGGGTGATTATCCACTGATTTATGAGTCCAAATCAAGCTTCTTACATCGTGATTCATTCTGGTTTGATTAGAATCAAGAAGAAATTGCCAAATCTCCAAACAGGATAAACTGGAATCACTTCGGTTAAAAGTGGGATAACTTCTTCATCATAACTCCTATGATATTGATTCAACTTCAGGGTGATTATCCACTGATTTATGAGTCCAAATCAAGCTTCTTACATCGTGATTCATTCTGGTTTGATTAGAATCAAGAAGAAATTGCAAAATCTCCAAACAGGGTAAACTGGAATCACTTCGGTTAAAAGTGGGATAACTTCTTCATCATAACTCCTATGATATTGATTCAACTTCAGGGTGATTATCCACTGATTTATGAGTCCAAATCAAGCTTCTTACATCGTGATTCATTCTGGTTTGATTAGAATCAAGAAGAAATTGCCAAATCTCCAAACAGGGTAAACTGGAATCACTTCGGTTAAAAGTGGGATAACTTCTTCATCATAACTCCTATGATATTGATTCAACTTCAGGGTGATTATCCACTGATTTATGAGTCCAAATCAAGCTTCTTACATCGTGATTCATTCTGGTTTTATTAGAATCAAGAAGAAATTGCCAAATCTCCAAACAGGGTAAACTGGAATCACTTCGGTTAAAAGTGGGATAACTTCTTCATCATAACTCCTATGATATTGATTCAACTTCAGGGTGATTATCCACTGATTTATGAGTCCAAATCAAGCTTCTTACATCGTGATTCATTCTGGTTTTATTAGTATCAAGAAGAAATTGCAAATCTCCAAACAGGGTAAACTGGAATCACTTCGGTTAAAAGTGGGATAACTTCTTCATCATAACTCCTATGATATTGATTCAACTTCAGGGTGATTATCCACTGATTTATGAGTCCAAATCAAGCTTCTTACATCGTGATTCATTCTGGTTTTATTAGTATCAAGAAGAAATTGCCAAATCTCCAAACATGGTAAACTGGAATCACTTCGGTTAAAAGTGGGATAACTTCTTCATCATAACTCCTATGATATTGATTCAACTTCAGGGTGATTGTCCACTGATTTATGAGTCCAAATCAAGCTTCTTACATCGTGATTCATTCTGGTTTGTATAGAATCAAGAAGAAATTGCAAAATCTCCAAACAGGATAAACTGGAATCACTTCGGTTAAAAGTGGGATAACTTCTTCATCATAACTCCTATGATATTGATTCAACTTCAGGGTGATTATCCACTGATTTATGAGTCAACATCAAGCTTCTTACATCGTGATTCATTCTGTTTTATTAGAATCAAGAAGAAATTGCAAAATCTCCAAACAGGAAAAACTGGAATCAGTTCGGTTAAAAGTGGGATAACTTCTTCATCATAACTCCTATGATATTGATTCAACTTCAGGGTGATTATCCACTGATTTATGATTCCAAATCAAGCTTCTTACATCGTGATTCATTCTGGTTTGATTAGAATCAAGAAGAAATTACAAAATCTCCAAACAGGGTAAACTGGAATCACTTCGGGTAAAAGTGGGATAACTTCTTCATTATAACTCCTATGATATTGATTCAACTTCAGGGTGATTATCCACAGATTTATGAGTCCAAATCAATCTTATTACATCGTGATTTATTATGTTTTGATTAGAATCATGAAGAAATTGCAAAATCTCCAAAAAGGATAAACTGGAATAACTTTGGTTAAAAGTGGGATAACTTCTTCATCATAACTCCTATGATATTGATTCAGCTTCAGGGTGATTATCCACTGACTTATGAGTCCAAATCAAGCTTCTTACATCGTGATTTATTATGGTTTGATTAGAATCAAGAAGAAATTGCAAAATCTCCAAACATGGTAAACTAGAATCACTTCGGTTAAAAGTGGGATAACTCTTCATCATAACTCCTATGATATTGATTCAATTTCAGGGTGATTATCCACTGATTTATGAATCCAAAACAAGTTTCTTAAATCGTGACTCATTCTGCTTTGATTAGAAACAAGAAGAAATTGCCAAATCTCCAAACAGGATAAACTGGAATCACTTCGTTTAAAAGTGGGATAACTTCTTCATCATAACTCCTATGATATTGATTCAACTTCAGGGTGATTAGCCACTGATTTATGAGTCCAACTCAAGCTTATTACATCGTGATTCATTCTGGTTTGATTAGAATCAAGAATAAATTGCAAAATCTCCAAACAGGATAAACTGGAATCACTTCTGTTAAAAGTGAGATAACTTCTTCATCATAACTCCTATGATATTGATTCAACTTAAGGGTGATTATACACTGATTTATGAGTCCAAATCAAGTTTCTTACATCGTGATTCATTCTGGTTTGATTAGAATCATTAAGTAATTCCAAAATCTCCAAACAGGGTAAACTGGAACCACTTCGGTTAAATGTGGGATAACTTCTTCATCATAAATACTATGATATTGATTCAACTTCAGGGTGATTATCGAATAATTTATGAGTTTAAATCAAGCTTCTTAGTTCGTGATTCATTCGGTTTTAATTAGAATCAAGAAGAATTGCCAAATCTCCAAACAGGGTAAACTGGAATCACTTCGGTTAAAAGTGGGATAACTTCTTCATCATAACTCCTATGATATTGATTCAACTTCAGGGTGATTATCCACTGATTTATGAGTCCAAATCAAGCTTCTTACATTGTGATTCATTCTGGTTTGCTTAGAATCAAGAAGAAATTGCCAAATCTCCAAACAGGGTAAACTGGAATCACTTCGGTTAAAAGTGGGATAACTTCTTCATCATAACTCCTATGATATTGATTCAACTTCAGGGTGATTATCCACTGATTTATGAGTCCAAAAAAGCTTCTTAAATCTTGACTCATTCTGCTTTGATTAGAAACAAGAAGAAATTACCAAATCTCCAAACATGGTAAACTGGAATCACGTCTGTTAAAACTGGGATAACTTCTTTGTCATAACTCCTATGATATTGGTTCAACTTCAGGGTGATTAGCCACTGATTTATGAGTCCAACTCAAGCTTCTTATATCGTGATTCATTCTGGTTTGTATAGAATCAAGAAGAAATTATAAAATCTCCAAACATGATTAACTGGAATCACTTCGGTTAAAAGTGGGATAACTTTTTCATCATAACTCCTATGATATTGATTCAACTTCAGGATGATGATCCACTGATTTTTGAGTCAACATCAAGCTTCTTACATTGTGATTCATTCTGTTTTTATTAGAATAATGAAGAAATTGCAAAATCTCCAAACAGGAAAAACTGGAATGACTTCGGTTAAAAGTGGGATAACTTCTTCATCATAACTCCTATGATATTGATTCAGCTTCAGGGTGATTATCCACTGACTTATGAGTCCAAATCAAGCTTCTTACATCGTGATTTATTATGGTTTGATTAGAATCAAGAAGAAATTGCAAAATCTCCAAACATGGTAAACTAGAATCACTTCGGTTAAAAGTGGGATAACTCTTCATCATAACTCCTATGATATTGATTCAACTTCAGGGTGATTATCCACTGATTTATGAATCCAAATCAAGTTTCTTAAATCGTGACTCATTCTGCTTTGATTAGAAACAAGAAGAAATTGCCAAATCTCCAAACAGGGTAAACTGGAATCACTTCGGTTAAAAGTGGGATAACTTCTTCATCATAACTCCTATGATATTGATTCAACTTCAGGGTGATTAGCCACTGATTTATGAGTCCAACTCAAGCTTCTTACATCGTGATTCATTCTGGTTTGATTAGAATCAAGAAGAAATTGCAAAATCTCCAAACAGGATAAACTGGAATCACTTCTGTTAAAAGTGGGATAACTTCTTCATCATAACTCCTATGATATTGATTCAACTTAAGGGTGATTATACACTGATTTATGAGTCCAAATCAAGTTTCTTACATCGTGATTCATTCTGGTTTGATTAGAATCATTAAGAAATTCCAAAATCTCCAAACATGGTAAACTGGAATCACTTCGGTTAAAAGTGGGATAACTTTTTCATCATAACTCCTATGATATTGATTCAACTTCAGGATGATGATCCACTCATTTATGAGTCCACATCAAGCTTCTTACATTGTGATTAATTCTGTTTTGATTAGAATCATGAAGAAATTGCAAAATCTCCAAATAGGAAAAACTGGAATCACTTCGGTTAAAAGTGGGATAACTTCTTCATCATAACTCCTATGAAATTGATTCAACTTCAGGGTGATTATCCACTGATTTATGATTCCAAATCAAGCTTCTTACATCGTGATTCCTTCTGGTTTGATTAGAATCAAGAAGAAATTGCAAAATCTCCAAACAGGGTAAACTGGAATCACTTCGGGTAAAAGTGGGATAACTTCTTCATCATAACTCCTATGATATTGATTCAACTTCAGGGTGATTATCCACTGATTTATGAGTCCAAATCAAGCTTCTTAAATCGTGACTCATTCTTCTTTGATTAGAAACAAGAAGAAATTGCCAAATCTCCAAACAGGGTAAACTGGAATCTCGTCGGTTAAAAGTGGGATAACTTCTTCGTCATAACTCCTATGATATTGGTTAAACTTCAGGGTGATTAGCCACTTATTTATGAGTCCAACTCAAGCTTCTTACATCTTTATTCATTCTGGTTTGATTATAATCAAGAAGAAATTGCAAAATCTCCAAACAGGATAAACTGGAATCACTTCGGTTAAAAGTGGGATAACTTCTTCATCATAACTCCTATGATATTGATTCAACTTCAGGATGATGATCCACTGATTTATGAGTCCAGATCAAGCTTCTTACATCGTGATTCATTCTGTTTTGATTAGAATCATGAAGAAATTGTAAAATCTCCAAAAAGGATAAACTGGAATAACTTTGGTTAAAAGTGGGATAACTTCTTCATCATAACTCCTATGATATTGATTCAGCTTCAGGGTGATTATCCACTGATTTATGAGTCCAAATCAAGCTTCTTACATCATGATTCAATCTGGTTTGATTAGAATCAATAAGAAATTGCAAAATCTACAAACATGGTAAACTGGAATCACTTTGGTCAAAAGTGGGATAACTTGTTCATCATTGCTCCTATGATATTGATTCAACTTCATGGTAATTATACACTGATTTATGAGTCCAAATGAAGTTTCTTACATCGTGATTCATTCTGGTTTGATTAGAATCAAGAAGGAATTTGAAAATCTCTAAACAGGATAAACTGGAATCACTTCGGTTAAAAGTGGGATAACTTCTTCATCATAACTCCTATGATATTGATTCAACATCAGGGTGATTATCCACTGATTTATGAGTCCAAATCAATCTTCTTAAATCGTGATTCATTCTGGTTTGATTAGAATCAAGAAAAAATTGCAAAATCTCCAAACAGGATAAATTGGAATCACTTCGGTTAAAAGTGCGATAACTTCTTCTTCATAACTCCTACGATATTGATTCAACTTGAGGGTAATGATCCACTGATTTATGAGTCCACATCAAGGTTCTTACATCATTATTCATTCTGGTTTGATTAGAATCAAGAAGAAATTGCAAAATCTCCAAACAGGATAAACTGGAATCACTTCTGTTAAAAGTGAGATAACTTCTTCACCATAACTCCTATGATATTGATTCAACTTAAGGGTGATTATACACTGATTTATGAGTCCAAATCAAGTTTCTTACATCGTGATTCATTCTGGTTTGATTAGAATCATTAAGAAATTCCAAAATCTCCAAACAGGATAAACTGGAATCACTTCGGTTAAATGTGGGATAACTTCTTCATCATAACTACTATGATATTGATTCAACTTCAGGGTGATTATCGAATGATTTATGAGTTTAAATCAAGCTTCTTAGTTCGTGATTCATTCGGGTTTAATTAGAATCAGGAAGAATTGCCAAATCTCCAAACAGGGTAAACCAGAATCACTTCGGTTAAAAGTGCGATAACTTCTTCTTCATAACTACTATGATATTGATTCAACTTCAGGGTGATTATACACTGATTTATGAGTCCAAATCAAGCTTCTTACATCGTGATTCATTCTGGTTTTATTAGTATCAAGAAGAAATTGCCAAATCTCCAAACAGGTAAACTGGAATCACTTCGGTTAAAAGTGGATAACTTCTTCATCATAACTCCTATGATATTGATTCAACTTCAGGGTAATTCTCCACTGATTTATGAGTCCAAATCAAGCTTCTTACATCGTGATTCATTCTGGTTTTATTAGAATCAAGAAGAAATTGCAAAATCTCCAAACAGGGTAAACTGGAATCACTTCGGGTAAAAGTGGGATAACTTCTTCATTATAATTACTATGATATTGATTCAACTTCAGGGTGATTATCCACAGATTTATGAGTCCAAATCAATCTTATTACATCGTGATTTATTATGTTTTGATTAGAATCATGAAAAAATTGCAAAATCTCCAAAAAGGATAAACTGGAATAACTTTGGTTAAAAGTGGGATAACTTCTTCATCATAACTCCTATGATATTGATTCAACTTCAGGGTGATTATCCACTGATTTATGAGTCCAAATCAAGCTTCTTAAATCGTGACTCATTCTGGTTTGATTAGAAACAAGAAGAAATTGCCAAATCTCCAAACAGGGTAAACTGGAATCACGTCGGTTAAAAGTGGGATAACTTCTTCGTCATAACTCCTATGATATTGGTTCAACTTCAGGGTGATTAGCCACTGATTTAAGAGTCCAACTCAAGCTTCTTATATCGTGATTCATTCTGGTTTGTATAGAATCAAGAAGAAGTTGTAAAATCTCCAAACATGATTAACTGGAATCACTTCGGTTAAAAGTGGGATAACTTTTTCATCATAACTCCTATGATATTGATTCAGCTTCAGGGTGATTATCCACTGACTTATGAGTCCAAATCAAGCTTCTTACATCGTGATTTATTATGGTTTGATTAGAATCAAGAAGAAATTGCAAAATCTCCAAACATGGTAAACTAGAATCACTTCGGTTAAAAGTGGGATAACTTCTTCATCATAACTCCTATGCTATTGATTCAACTTCAGGGTGATTAACCACTGATTTATGAGTCCAACTCAAGCTTCTTACATCGTGATTCATTCTGGTTTGATTAGAATCAAGAAGAAATTGCAAAATCTCCAAACAGGATAAACTAGAATCACTTCTGTTAAAAGTGAGATAACTTCTTCATCATAACTCCTATGATATTGATTCAACTTAAAGGTGATTATACACTGATTTATGAGTCCAAATCAACTTTCTTACATCGTGATTCATTCTGGTTTG
Organism: Moricandia moricandioides; assembly: GCA_905132885.1. Taxonomy (NCBI): domain Eukaryota; kingdom Viridiplantae; phylum Streptophyta; class Magnoliopsida; order Brassicales; family Brassicaceae; genus Moricandia; species Moricandia moricandioides. The sequence goes on along the minus strand of CAJHQQ010003818.1, from coordinate 21,452 downwards.
ATTAGAATCATTAAGAAATTCCAAAATCTCCAAACAGGGTAAACTGGAATCACTTCGGTTAAATGTGGGATAACTTCTTCATCATAACTACTATGATATTGATTCAACTTAAGAAATCGTGACTCATTCTGCTTTGATTAGAAACAAGAAGAAATTGTCAAATCTCCAAACATGGTAAACTGGAATCACGTCGGTTAAAAGTGGGATAACTTCTTCGTCATAACTCCTATGATATTGGTTCAACTTCAGGGTGATTAGCCACTGATTTAAGAGTCCAACTCAAGCTTCTTATATCGTGATTCATTCTGGTTTGTATAGAATCAAGAAGAAATTATAAAATCTCCAAACATGATTAACTGGAATCCCTTCGGTTAAAAGTGGAATAACTTTTTCATCATAACTCCTATGATATTGATTCAACTTCAGGATGATGATCCACTGATTTATGAGTCCACGTCAAGCTTCTTACATTGTGATTCATTCTGTTTTGATTAGAATCATGAAGAAATTGCAAAATCTCCAAACAAGAAAAACTGGAATCACTTCGGTTAAAAGTGGGATAACTTCTTCATCATAACTCCTATGATATTGATTCAACTTCAGGGTGATTATCCACTGATTTATGAGTCCAAATCAAGCTTCTTACATCGTGATTCATTCTGGTTTGATTAGAATCAAGAAGAAATTGCAAAATCTCCAAAAAGGGTAAACTGGAATCACTTCGGTTAAAAGTGGGATAACTTCTTCATCATAACTCCTATGATATTGATTCAACTTCAGGGTGATTATCCACTGATTTATGAGTCCAAATCAAGCTTCTTACATCGTGATTCATTCTGTTTGATTAGAATCAAGAAGAAATTGCCAAATCTCCAAACAGGGTAAACTGGAATCACTTCGGTTAAAAGTGGGATAACTTCTTCATCATAACTCCTATGATATTGATTCAACTTCAGGGTGATTATCCACTGATTTATGAGTCCAAATCAAGCTTCTTACATCGTTATTCATCCTGGTTTGATTATAATCACGAAGAAATTGACAAAATCTCCAAACAGGGTAAACTGGAATCACGTCGGTTAAAAGTGGGATAACTTCTTCATCATAACTCCTATGATATTGATTCAACTTCAGGATTATGATCCACTGATTTATGAGTCCAGATCAAGCTTCTTACATCGTGATTCATTCTGTTTTGATTAGAATCATGAAGAAATTGTAAAATCTCCAAAAAGGATAAACTGGAATAACTTTGGCTAAAAGTGGGATAACTTCTTCATCATAACTCCTATGATATTGATTCAGCGTCAGGGTTATTATCCACTGATTTATGAGTCCAAATAAATCTTCTTACATCATGATTCAATCTGGTTTGATTAGAATCAATAAGAAATTGCAAAATCTACAAACATGGTAAACTGGAATCACTTTGGTTAAAAGTGGGATAACTTGTTCATCATTGCTCCTATGATATTGATTCAACTTCATGGTAATTACACACTGATTTATGAGTCCAAATAATGTTTCTTTCATCGTGATTCATTCTGATTTGATTAGAATCAAGAAGGAATTGCAAAATCTCCAAACAGGATAAACTGGAATCACTTCGGTTAAAAGTGGGATAACTTCTTCATCATAACTCCTATGATATTGATTCAACATCAGGGTGATTATCCACTGATTTATGAGTCCAAATCAAGCTTCTTAAATCGTGATTCATTCTGGTTTGATTAGAATCAAGAAGAAATTGCAAAATCTCCAAATAGGATAAATTGGAATCACTTCGGTTAAAAGTGCGATAACTTCTTCTTCATAACTCCTATGATATTGATTCAACTTGAGGGTGATGATCCACTGATTTATGAGTCCACATCAAGCTTCTTACATCGTTATTCATTCTGGTTTGATTAGAATCAAGAAGAAATTGCAAAATCTCCAAACATGGTAAACTGGAATCACGTCGGTTAAAAGTGGGATAACTTCTTCGTCATAACTCCTATGATATTGATTCAACTTCAGGGTGATCAGCCACTGATTTATGAGTCCTAATCAAGCTTCTTAAATCATGACTCATTCTGCTTTGATTACAATCAAGAAGAAATTGCAAAATCTCCAAACAGGATAAACTGGAATCACTTCGGTTAAAAGTGGGATAACTTCTTCATCATAACTCCTATGATATTGATTCAACATCAGGGTGATTATCCACTGATTTATGAGTCCAAATCAAGCTTCTTACATCGTGATTCATTCTGGTTTGATTAGAATCAAGAAGAAATTGCCAAATCTCCAAACAGGATGAACTGGAATCACTTCGGTTAAAAGTGGGATAACTTTTCTTCATAACTCCTATGATATTGATTCAACTTGAGGGTGATTATCCACTGATTTATGATTCCAAATCAAGCTTCTTACATCGTGATTCTTTCTGGTTTTGATTAGAATCATGAAGAAATTGCAAAATCACCAAACAAGATAAACTGGAATCACTTCGGTAAAAGTGGAATAACTTCTTCATCATAACTCCTATGATATTGATTCAACTTCAAGGTGATTATACACTGATTTATGATTCCAAAACAAGCTTCTTAAATCGTCACTCATTCTGCCTTTGATTAGAAACAAGAAGAAATTGCCAAATCTCCAAACAAGGTAAACTGGAATCACGTCGGTTAAAAGTTGGATAACTTTTTCGTCATAACTCCTATGATATTGATTCAAATTCAGGGTAATTAGCCACTTATTTATGAGTCCAAATCAAGCTTCTTAAATCATGACTCATACTTCTTTGATTAGAAACAAGAAGAAATTGCCAAATCTACAAACAGGGTAAACTGGAATCAATTCGGTTAAAAGTGGGATAACTTCTCCATCATAACTTCTATGATATTGATTCACCTTCAGGGTGATTAAACACTGCTTTATGAGTCCTAATCAAGCTTCTTACATCTTGATTCATTCTTGTTTGATTAGAATCATTAAGAAATTGCAAAATCTTCAAACAGGGTAAACTGGAATCACTTCGGTTAAAAGTGGGATAACTTCTTCATCATAACTCCTATGATATTGATTCAACTTCAGGGTGATTATCCACTGATTTATGAGTCCAAATCAAGCTTCTTACATCGTGATTCATTCTGGTTTTATTAGTATCAAGAAGAAATTGCCAAATCTCCAAACAGGGTAAACTGGAATCACTTCGGTTAAAAGTGGGATAACTTCTTCATCATAACTCCTATGATATTGATTCAACTTCAGGGTGATTATCCACTGATTTATGAGTCCAAATCAAGCTTCTTACATCGTGATTCATTCTGGTTTTATTAGTATCAAGAAGAAATTGCCAAATCTCCAAACAGGTAAACTGGAATCACTTCGGTTAAAAGTGGGATAACTTCTTCATCATAACTCCTATGATATTGATTCAACTTCAGGGTGATTATCCACTGATTTATGAGTCCAAATCAAGATTCTTACATCGTGATTCATTCTGGTTTGATTAGAATCAAGAAGAAATTGCCAAATCTCCAAACAGGGTAAACTGGAATCACTTCGGTTAAAAGTGGGATAACTTCTTCATCATAACTCCTATGATATTGATTCAACTTCAGGGTGATTATCCACTGATTTATGAGTCCAAATCAAGCTTCTTACATCGTGATTCATTCTGGTTTGATTAGAATCAAGAAGAAATTGCCAAATCTCCAAACAGGGTAAACTGGAATCACTTCGGTTAAAAGTGGGATAACTTCTTCATCATAACTCCTATGATATTGATTCAACTTCAGGGTGATTATCCACTGATTTATGAGTCCAAATCAAGCTTCTTACATCGTGATTCATTCTGGTTTTATTAGAATCAAGAAGAAATTGCCAAATCTCCAAAAAGGGTAAACTGGAATCACTTCGGTTAAAAGTGGATAACTTCTTCATCATAACTCCTATGATATTGATTCAACTTCAGGGTGATTATCCACTGATTTATGAGTCCAAATCAAGCTTCTTACATCGTGATTCATTCTGGTTTTATTAGTATCAAGAAGAAATTGCCAAATCTCCAAAAAGGGTAAACTGGAATCACTTCGGTTAAAAGTGGGATAACTTCTTCATCATAACTCCTATGATATTGATTCAACTTCAGGGTGATTATCCACTGATTTATGAGTCCAAATCAAGCTTCTTACATCGTGATTCATTCTGGTTTTATTAGAATCAAGAAGAAATTGCCAAATCTCCAAACAGGGTAAACTGGAATCACTTCGGTTAAAAGTGGGATAACTTCTTCATCATAACTCCTATGATATTGATTCAACTTCAGGGTGATTATCCACTGATTTATGAGTCCAAATCAAGCTTCTTACATCGTGATTCATTCTGGTTTTATTAGTATCAAGAAGAAATTGCCAAATCTCCAAACAGGGTAAACTGGAATCACTTCGGTTAAAAGTGGGATAACTTCTTCATCATAACTCCTATGATATTGATTCAACTTCAGGGTGATTATCCACTGATTTATGAGTCCAAATCAAGCTTCTTACATCGTGATTCATTCTGGTTTGATTAGAATCAAGAAGAAATTGCCAAATCTCCAAACAGGGTAAACTGGAATCACTTCGGTTAAAAGTGGGATAACTTCTTCATCATAACTCCTATGATATTGATTCAACTTCAGGGTGATTATCCACTGATTTATGAGTCCAAATCAAGCTTCTTACATCGTGATTCATTCTGGTTTGATTAGAATCAAGAAGAAATTGCCAAATCTCCAAAAAGGGTAAACTGGAATCACTTCGGTTAAAAGTGGGATAACTTCTTCATCATAACTCCTATGATATTGATTCAACTTCAGGGTGATTATCCACTGATTTATGAGTCCAAATCAAGCTTCTTACATCGTGATTCATTCTGGTTTGATTAGAATCAAGAAGAAATTGCAAATCTCCAAACAGGGTAAACTGGAATCACTTCGGTTAAAAGTGGGATAACTTCTTCATCATAACTCCTATGATATTGATTCAACTTCAGGGTGATTATCCACTGATTTATGAGTCCAAATCAAGCTTCTTACATCGTTGATTCATTCTGTTTGATTAGAATCAAGAAGAAATTGCAAATCTCCAAAAAGGGTAAACTGGAATCACTTCGGTTAAAAGTGGGATAACTTCTTCATCATAACTCCTATGATATTGATTCAACTTCAGGTGATTATCACTGATTTATGAGTCCAAATCAAGTTCTTACATCGTTATTCATTCTGGTTTGATTAGAATCAAGAAGAAATTCCAAATCTCCAAAAAGGGTAAACTGGAATCACTTCGGTTAAAAGTGGGATAACTTCTTCATCATAACTCCTATGATATTGATTCAACTTCAGGGTGATTATCCACTGATTTATGAGTCCAAATCAAGCTTCTTACATCGTGATTCATTCTGGTTTGATTATAATCAAGAAGAAATTGCCAAATCTCCAAACAGGGTAAACTGGAATCACTTCGGTTAAAAGTGGGATAACTTCTTCATCATAACTCCTATGATATTGATTCAACTTCAGGGTGATTATCCACTGATTTATGAGTCCAAATCAAGCTTCTTACATCGTGATTCATTCTGTTTATTAGTATCAAGAAGAAATTGCCAAATCTCCAAAAAGGGTAAACTGGAATCACTTCGGTTAAAAGTGGGATAACTTCTTCATCATAACTCCTATGATATTGATTCAACTTCAGGGTGATTATCCACTGATTTATGAGTCCAAATCAAGCTTCTTACATCGTGATTCATTCTGGTTTTGATTAGTATCAAGAAGAAATTGCCAAATCTCCAAAAAGGGTAAACTGGAATCACTTCGGTTAAAAGTGGGATAACTTCTTCATCATAACTCCTATGATATTGATTCAACTTCAGGGTGATTATCCACTGATTTATGAGTCCAAATCAAGCTTCTTACATCGTGATTCATTCTGGTTTTATTAGTATCAAGAAGAAATTGCCAAATCTCCAAACAGGGTAAACTGGAATCACTTCGGTTAAAAGTGGGATAACTTCTTCATCATAACTCCTATGATATTGATTCAACTTCAGGGTGATTATCCACTGATTTATGAGTCCAAATCAAGCTTCTTACATCGTGATTCATTCTGGTTTGATTAGAATCAAGAAGAAATTGCCAAATCTCCAAACAGGGTAAACTGGAATCACTTCGGTTAAAAGTGGGATAACTTCTTCTTCATAACTCCTATGATATTGATTCAACTTGAGGGTGATGATCCACTGATTTATGAGTCCACATCAAGCTTCTTACATCATGATTCATTCTGGTTTGATTAGAATCAAGAAGAAATTGCCAAATCTCCAAACAGGGTAAACTGGAATCACTTCGGTTAAAAGTGGGATAACTTCTTCGTCATAACTCCTATGATATTGATTCAACTTCAGGGTGATCATCCACTGATTTATGAGTCCAAATCAAGCTTCTTAATCGTGACTCATTCTTATTTGATTAGAAACAAGAAGAAATTGCCAAATCTCCAAACAGGGTAAACTGGAATCACTTCGGTTAAAAGTAGGATACCTTCTTCGTCATAACTCCTATGATATTGATTCAACTTCAGGGTAATTATCCACTGATTTATGAGCCCAAATCAAGCTTCTTAAATCGTGACTCATTCTGGTTTGATTAGAATCAAGAAGAAATTACAAAATCTCCAAACAAGGTAAACTAGAATCACTTCGGTTAAAAGTGGGATAACTTCTTCATCATAACTCCTATGATATTGATTCAACTTCAGGGTGATCATACACTGATTTATGAGTCCAAATCAAGCTTCCTAAATCGTGACTCATTCTTCTTTGATTAGAAACAAGAAGAAATTGCAAAATCTCAAAACATGGTAAACTAGATTCACCTCGGTTAAAAGTGGGATAACTTTTTCATCATAACTCCTATGATATTGATTCAACTTCAGGGTGATTATCCACTGATTTGTGAGTCCAAATCAATATTTTAATGAGTCCAAATCAAACTTCTTACATCTTGATTCATTCTTCTTTGATTAGAAACAAGAAGAAATTGCAAAATCTCCAAACAGGTTTAACTGGAATTACTTCGGTTAAAAGTGGGATAACTTCTTCATCACAACTCCTATGATATTGATTCAACTTCAGGATGATTATGCACTGATTTATGAGTCCAATTCAAGCTTCTTACATCGTGATTCATTCTGGTTTGATTAGAATCAAGAAGAAATTGCCAAAACTCAAAACATGGTAAACTAGAAACACGTCGGTTAAAAGTGGGATAACTTCTTCGTCATAACTCCTATGATATTGCTTCAACTTCAGGGTGATTAGCCACTGATTTATGAGTCCTAATCAAGCTTCTTACATTGTGATTCAATCTGTTTTTATTAGAATCAAGAAGAAATTGCAAAATCTCCAAACAGGATAAATTGGAATCACTTCGGTTAAAAGTGGGATAACTTCTTCCTAATAACTCCCATGATATTGATTAAACTTCAGAGTGATGAGCCACTGATTTATGAGTCCAAATAAATTTTCATACATCGTGATTCATTCTGTTTTGATTATAGTCAAGAAGAAATTGCAAAATCTCCAAACAGGATAAACTGGAATCACGTCGGTTAAAAGTGGGATAACTTCTATATCATAACTCCTATGATATTGATTCTATTTCAGGGTGATTATACACTGGTTTATGTGTCCAATTCAAGCGTCATACATCGTGATTCATTATGGTTTGATTATAATCAAGAAGAAATTGCAAAATCTCCAAACATGATAAACTGGAATCACTTCGGTTAAAAGAGGTATAACTTATTCATCATAACTCCTATGATAATGATTCAACTTCAGGATAATTATACATTGATTTATGAGTCCAAATCAAGCTTCTTACATCGTGATTCATTCTGGTTTGATTAGAATCAAGAAGAAATTGCAAAATCTCCAAACAGGATAAACTGAAATCACTTCGGTTAAAAGTGGGATAACTTCTTCATATAACTCCTATGTTATTGATTCAACTTCAGGGTTATTTATGAGTCCAAATCAAGCTTCTTACATTGTGATTCAATCTGGTTTGATTAGAATCAATAAGAAATTGCAAAATCTCCAAACATGGTAAACTGGAATCACTTGGGTTAAAAGTGGGATACCTTCTTCATCATTGCTCCTATGATATTGATTCAATTTCAGGGTAATTATACACTGATTTATGAGTCCAAATCAAGCTTCTTACATCGTAATTCATTCTGGTATGATTAGAATCCAGAAGAAACTGCAAAATCTCCAAACGGGGTAAACTGGAATCACTTCGCTTAAAAGTAGGATAACTTCTTCATCTTAACTCCTATGATATTGATTTAACTTCAGGGGTGACTATCCACTGATTTATGAGTCCAAATCAAGCTTCTTACATCGTGATTCATTCTGGGTTGTTTAGAATCATGAAGAAATTACAAAATCTCTAAACAGGGTAAATTGGAATTACGTAGGTTAAAAGTGGGATAACTTCTTCATCATAACTCCTATGATATTGATTCAACTTCAGGGTGATTATACATTGATTTATGAGTCCAAAGCAAGCTTTTTAAATCGTGACAGATTCTGCATTGATTATAATCAAGAATAAATTGCCAAATCTCAAAACAGGGTAAACTAGAATCACGTCGGTTAAAAGTGGGATAACTTCTTCGTCATAACTCCTATGAGATTGATTCAATATCAGGGTGATTAGCTACTTATTTATGAGTCCAAGTCAAGCTTCATACATCGTGATTCATTATGGTTTGATTATAATCAAGAAGAAATTGCAAAATCTCCAAATATGATAAACTGGAATCACTTCGGTTAAAAGTGGGATAACTTCTTCATCATAACCCTTATGATATTGATTCAACTTCAGGGTGATGATCCACTGATTTATGAGTCCAAATCAAGCTTCTTACATCATGATTCAATTTGCTTTGATTAGAATCAATAAGAAATTACAAAATATCCAAACATGGTAAACTGGAATAACTTGGGTTAATAGTGGGATAACTTCTTCATCATAATTCCTATGATATTGATTTAACATCAGGGGTGATTATCCACTGATTTATGAGTCCAAATCAAGCTTCATACATCGTGATTCATTCTTGTTTGATTAGAATCAAGAAGAGTTTGTAAAATCTCCAAACAGGGTAAACTTGAATCACTTCGGTTAAAAGTGGAATAACTTCTTCATCATAACTCCTATTATATGGATTAAACATCAGGGTGATTATCTCCTGATTTATGAGTCCAAATCAAGCTTCTTACATCGTGAGTTATTCTGGTTTGATTATAATCAAGAAGAAATTGCAAAATCTCAAAAAGGGTAAACTGGAATCACTTCAGTTAAAAGTAGGATACCTTCTTCGTCATAACTCCTATGATATTGATTCAACTTCTGGGTAATTATACACTGATTTATTACTTCAAATCAAGCTTCTTAAATCGTGACTCATTCTGCTTTGATTAGAAACAAGAAGAAATTTCAAAATCTCCAAAAAGGGTAAACTCGAATCACATGGGTTAAGAGTGGGATAACTTCTTCATCATAACTCCTATGATATTGATTCAACTTCAGGGTAATTATACACTGATATATGAGTCCAAATAAAGCTTCTGAAATCGTGAATCATTCTGGTTTGATTAGAATCAAGAAGAAATTGAAAAATCTCCAAATAGGGTAAACTGGAATCACTTCGGTTAAAAGTGGGATAACTTCTTCATCCTACTCCTATGATATTGATTCAACTTCAGGGTTATTATACACTGATTTATGATTCCAATCAAGCTTCTTACATCGTTATTCATTTGGTTTGATTAGAATCAAGAAGAAATTAAAAAATATCCAAATAGGATAATCTGGAATCACGTCGGTTGAAAGTGGGATAACTTCTTCATCATTACTCCTATGATATTGATTCAACTTCAGGGTGATTATACACTGATTTATGATTCCAAATCAAGCTTCTTAGATCGTGACTCATTCTTCTTTGATTAGAATCAAGAAGAAATTGCCAAATCTCAAAACAAGGTAAACTGGAATTACTTCGGTTAAAAGTGGGATAACTTTTTCATCATAACTCCTATGATACTGATTTAACTTCAGGGTGATTATACACTTATCTATGAGTCAAAATCAAGCTTCTTACGTCGTGATTTATTCTGGTTTGATTAGAATCAAGAATAAATTGAAAAATCTCCAAATAGGGTAAATTGGAATCACGTCGATTGAAAGTGGGATAACTTCTTCATCATAACTCCTATGATATTGGTTCAACTTCAGAGTGATTATCAAATGATTTATGAGTTTAAATCAAGCTTCTTAGATCGTGATTCATTCTGATTTAATTAGAATCAAGAAGAATTCCCAAATCTCCAAACATGGTAAACCAGAATCACTTGGGTTAAAAGTGGGATAACTTCTTCATCATATCTCATGTGATATTAATTAATCTTCAGAGTGATTATCCACAGATTTATGAATCCAAATCAAACTTCTTACATCGTGATTCATTCTGGTTTGATTAGAATCAAGAAGAAATTGAAAAATCTCCAAATAGGGTAAACTGGAATCTTATCGGTTGAAAGTGGGATAACTTCTTCATCATAACTCCTATGATATTGGTTCAACTTCAGGGTGATTATGGAATGATTTATGAGTTTAAATCAAGCTTCTTAGATCGTGATTCATTCTGGTTTAATTAAAATCAAGAAGAATTGCCAAATCTCCAAACATGGTAAACCAGAATCACTTGGGTTAAAAGTGGATAACTTCTTCATCATAACTCCTATGATATTGATTCAACTTCAGAGTGATTATCCACTGATTTATGAGTCCAAATCAAGCTTCTTACATCGTGATTCATTGTGGTTTGATTAGAATCAAGAAGAAATTGCAAAATCTCCAAAAAGGGTAAACTGGAATCACTTCGGTTAAAAGTGAGATAACTTCTTCATCATAACTCCTATGATATTTATTCAATTTCAGGGTGATTATCCACAGATTTATGAGTCCACATCAAGCTTCTTACATCGTAATTCCTTCTGTTTTGATTAGAATCATGAAGAAATTGTCAAATCTCCAGAAAGAGTAATCTGGAATCACTTCGGTTAAAAGTTGGATAACTTCTTCATCATAACTCCAATGATATTGATTCAACTTCATGGTGATTATCCACTGATTTATGATTACACATCAAGCTTCTTACATTTTGATTCCTTCTGTTTTGATTAGAATCATGAAGAAATTGCCAAATCTCCAAACAGGGTAAACTGGAATCACTTCGGTTAAAAGTCGGATAACTTCTTCATCATAACTCCTATGATATTGATTCAACTTCAGGGTGATTATCCACTGATTTATGAGTCCAAATCAATATTTTTATATCATGATTCATTCTGGTTTGATTAGAATCAAGAAGAAATTGCAAATCTAGGGTAAACTAGAATAACTTCGGTTAAAAGTGGGATAACTTCTTTATCATAACTCCTTTGATATTGTTTTAACTTCAGGGTGATTATAAACTGATTTATGAGTCCAAATCAATCTTCTTAAATCGTGACTCATTCTGCTTTGATTATAATCAAGAAGAAATTGCCAAATCTCAAAACGGGTAAACAGGAATCACTTGGGTTAAAAGTGGGATAACTTCTTCATCATAACTCCTATTATATTGATTCAACTTCAGGGTTATTATACACTGATTTATGAGTCCAATCAAACTTCTTACATCGTGATTCATTCTAGTTTGATTAGAATTAAGAAGAAATTGAAAAATCTCGAAAAAGGGTAAACTGGAATCATGTCGGTTGAAAATGGGATAACTTCTTCATCATAACTCCTATCATATTGGTTCAACCTCAGGGTGATTATCGAATGATTTATGAGTTTAGATCACGATTCTTAGATCGTGATTCATTCTGATTTAATTAGAATCAAGAAGAATTGCCAAATCTCCAAACAGGGTAAACTGGAATCATGTCGGTTAAAAGTGGGATAACTTCTTCATTATAACTCCTATGATATTAATTCAACTTCAGGGTGATTATCCACTGATTTATGAGTCCCAATCAAGCTTCTTACATCTTGATTCAATCTGGTTTGATTAGAATCAAGAATAAATTGCAAAATCTCCAAACATAGTAAACTGGAATCACCTCGGTTAAAACTGGGATAACTTCTTCATCATAACTCCTATGATATTGATTCTATTTCAGGGTGATTATGCACTGATTTATGAGTCAAAATCAAGCTTCTTAGATCTTTATTCATTCTGGTTTAATTAGAATCAAGGAGAAATTGCCAAATCTCCAAACAGGGTAAACCCGAATCACTTCAGTTAAAAGTAGGATAACTTCTTCATCATAACTCCTATGATATGGATTCAACTTCAGGGTGATTATCCACTGATTTATGAACCCAAATAAAGCTTCTTACAACGTTATTCATTCTGGTTTGTTTAAAATCAAGAAGAAATTGCAAAATCACCAAAAAGGGTAAACTGGAATCACTTCGGTTAAAAGTGTGATAACTTCTTCATCATAACTCCTATGATATTGGTTCAACTTCAGGGTGATGATCCACTGATTTATGAGTCCACATCCAGCTTCTTACATCGTGATTCCTTCTGTTTTGATTAGAATCATGAAGAAATTCCAAAATCTCCAAATAGGGTAAACTGGAATCACATTGGTTAAAAATAGGATAATTTCTTCACCATAACTCCTATGATATTGATTCAACTTCAGGGAGATTATCCACTGATTTATGAGTCCAAATCAAGCTTCTTACATCGTGATTAATTCTGGTTTGATTAGAATCAAGAAGAAATTGCAAAATCTACAAACATGGTAAACTTGAATCACCTCGGTTAAAAGTGGGATAACTTCTCATCATAACTCTTATGATATTGATTAAAATTTAGGGTGATTATCTAATGATTTATGAGTCCAAATCAAGCTTCTTAAATCGTGATTTATTCTGGTTTGTTTAAAATCAAGAAGCAATTCCAAAATCTCCAAACATGATAAACTTGAATCACTTCGGTTAAGAATGGGATAACTTCTTCATCATAACTCCTATGATATTGATTCAACTTCAGAGTGATTATACACTGATTTGAAAGTCCAAATCAAGCTTCTTAGATCGTGACTCATTCTGCTTTGATTAGAATCAAAAAGAAATTGTCAAATCTCAAAACAAGGTAAACTGGAATCACTTGGTTAAAAGTAGGATAACTACTTCATCATAACTCCTATGATATTGATTCAACTTCATGGTAATTATACACTGATCTATGAGTCCAAAATAATCTTCTTACATCGTGATTCATTCTGGTTTGATTAGAATCAAGAAGAATTTGCAAAATCTCCAAAAAGGGTAAACTGGAATCACCTCGGTTAAAAGTGGGATAACTTCTTCATCATAATTCCTATGATATTGGTTCAACTTCAAGGTGATTATCGAATGATTTATGAGTTTAAATCAATCTTCTTAGATCGTGATTCATTATGGTTTAATTAGAATCAAGAAGAATTGCCAAATCTCCAAATAGGGTAAAATGTAATCACATCGGTTAAAAGTGGGATAACTTCTTCATCATAACTCCTATGATATTGATTCAACTTTAGGGTGATTATCCACTGATTTATGAGTCCAAATCAAGCTTCTTACATAGTGATTCATTCTGGTTTGATTAAAATCAAGAAGCAATTTCAAAATCTCCAAACAGGGTAAACTGGAATCACTTCGGTTAAAAGTAGGATAACTTCTTCATCATAACTCCTATGATATTGATTCAACTTCAGGGTGATTATCCACTGAATTATGAGTCCAAACAGGGTAAACAAGAAACACTTCGATTAAAGTGGGATAACTTCTTCATCATAACTCATATTATATTGATTCAACTTCAGGGTGATTAAACACTAATATATTTATGATTCTAAATAAAGCTTCTTACATCGTGATTCATTATGGTTTGATTAGAATCAAGAAGAAATTGCAAAATCTCCAAAAAGGGTAAACTGGAATCACTTGGGTTAAAAATGGGATAACTTCTTCATCATAACTCCTATGATATTGATTCAACTTCAGGGTGATTATACACTGATCAATGAGTCCAAATCAAGCTTCTTAGACCGTGATTCATTCTGGTTTGATTAGAATCAAGAAGAAATTGCAAAATCTCCAAACAGGGTAAATTCGAATCACTTCGGTTAAAAGTGGGATAACTTCTTCATGATAACTCCTATGATATTGATTCAACTTCAGGGTGATTATACACTGATTTATGAGTCCAAATCAAGCTTCTTAAATCGTGAATTTTTCTGCTTTGATTAGAAATAAGAAGAAATTGCCAAATCGCAAAACAGGCTAATCTAGAATCACGGGGGTTAAAAGTGGGATAACTTCTTCATCATAACTCCTATGATATTGATTCAACTTCAGGGTGATTATCCACTGATTTATGAGTCCAAATCAATATTTTTATATCATGATTCATTCTGGTTTGATTAGAATCAATAAGAAATTGCAAAATCTCCAAACAGGGTAAACTAGAATCACTTCGGTTAAAAGTGTGATAACTTCTTCATCATAACTCCTTTGATATTGATTTAACTTAAGGGTGATTATACACTGATTTATGATTCCAAATCAATTTTCTTAAATCGTGCCTCAGTCTGCTTTGATTATTATCAAGAAGAAATTGCCAAATCTCAAAACGGGTAAACTGGAATCACTTGGGTTAAAAGTGGGATAACTTCTTCATCATAACTCCTAAACCCGAATCACTTCTGTTAAAAGTAGGATAACTTCTTCATCATAACTCCTATGATATGGATTCAACTTCAGGGTGATTATCCACTGATTTATGAACCTAAATAAAGCTTCTTACATCATGATTCATTCTGGTTTATTTAAAATCAAGAAGAAATTGCAAAATCTCCAAAAAGGGTAAAATGGAATCACTTCGGTTAAAAGTATGATAACTTCTTCATCATAACTCCTATGATATTGGTTCAACTTCAGGGTGATGATCCACTGATTTATGAGTCCACATCCAGCTTCTTACATCATGATTCCTTCTGTTTTGATTAGAATCTTGAAGAAATTACAAAATCTCCAAATAGGGTAAACTGGAAGCACATTGGTTAAAAATAGGATAACTTCTTCATCATAACTCCTATGATATTGATTCAAGTTTAGGGGCATTATCCACTTTTATGAGTCCAAATGCAGCTTCTTACATCGAGATTCATTATGGTTTGATTAGAATCAAGAAGAAATTGCAAAATCTCCAAAAAGGGTAAACTGGAATCACCTCGGTTAAAAGTGGGATAACTTCTTCATCATATCTCTTATGATATTGATTCAAATTTTTGGTGATTATCCACTGATTTATGAGTCCAAATCAAGCTTCTTACATCGTGATTCATTCTGGTTTGATTAGAATCAAGAAGAAATTGCAAAATCTACAAACAGGGTAAACTTGAATCACCTCGGTTAAAAGTGGGATAACTTCTCATCATAACTCTTATGATATTGATTCAAATTTAGGGTGATTATCCACTGATTTATGAGTCCAAATCAAGATTCTTAAATCGTGATTTATTCTGGTTTGATTAAAATCAAGAAGCAATTCCAAAATCTCTAAACAGGATAAACTTGAATCACTTCGGTTAAAAGTGGGATAACTTCTTCATCATAACTCCTATGATATTGATTCAACTTTAGGGTGATTATACACTGATTTGTAAGTCCAAATCAAGCTTCTTAGATCGTGACTCATTCTGCTTTGATTAGAATCCAAAAGAAATTGTCAAATCTCAAAACAAGGTAAACTGGAATCACTTGGTTAAAAGTGGGATAACTACTTCATCATAACTCCTATGATATTGATTCAACTTCAGGGTAATTATACACTGATCTATGAGTCCAAATAAATCTTCTTACATCGTGATTTTTTCTGGTTTGATTAGAATCAAGAAGAAATTGCAAAATCTCCAAAAGGGGTAAACTGGAATCACCTCGGTTAAAAGTGGGATAACTTCTTCATCATAACTCCTATGATATTGGTTCAACTTCAGGGTGATTATCAAATGATTTATGAGTTTAATTCAATCTTCTTAGATCGTGATTCATTATGGTTTAATTAGAATCAAGAAGAATTGCCAAATCTCCAAATAGGGTAAACTGTAATCACGTCGGTTAAAAGTGGGATAACTTCTTCATCATAACTCCTATGATATTGATTCAACTTTAGGGTGATTATCCACTGATTTATGAGTCCAAATCAAGCTTCTTACATCGTGATTCATTCTGGTTTGATTAAAATCAAGAAGCAATTTCAAAATCTCCAAACAGGGTAAACTGGAATCACTTTGGTTAAAAGTAGGATAACTTCTTCATTATTACTCCTATGATATTGATTCAACTTCAGGGTGATTATCCACTGAATTATGAGTCCAAACAGGGTAAACAAGAAACACTTCGATTAAAGTGGGATAACTTCTTCATCATAACTCATATTATATTGATTCAACTTCAGGGTGATTAAACACTGATTTATGATTCTAAATAAAGCTTCTTACATCGTGATTCATTCTGGTTTGATTAGAATCAAGAAGAAATTGCAAAATCTCCAAAAAGGGTAAACTAGAATCACTTGGGTTAAAAATGGGATAACTTCTTCATCATAACTCCTATGATATTGATTCAACTTCAGGGTGATTATACACTGTTTAATGAGTCCAAATCTAGCTTCTTAGATCGTGATTCATTCTGGTTTGATTAGAATCAAGAAGAAATTGCAAAATCTCCAAACAGGGTAAATTCGAATCACTTCGGTTAAAAATGGGATAACTTCTTCATTATAACTCCTATGATATTGATTCAACTTCAGGGTGATTATACACTGATTTATGAGTCCAAATCAAGCTTCTTAAATCGTGAATTTTTCTGCTTTGATTAGAAACAAGAAAAAATTGCCAAATTGCAAAACAGGCTAATCTAGAATCACGTGGGTTAAAAGTGGGATAACTTCTTCATCATAACTCCTATGATATTGATTCAACTTCAGGGTGATTATCCACTGATTTATGAGTCCAAATCAATATTTTTATATCATGATTCATTCTGGTTTGATTAGAATCAATAAGAAATTGCAAAATCTCCTAACAGGGTAAACTAGAATCACTTCGGTTAAAAGTGGGATAACTTCTTCATCATAACTCCTTTGATATTGATTTAACTTCAGGGTGATTATACACTGATTTATGAGTCCAAATCAATCTTCTTAAATCGTGACTCATTCTGCTTTGATTATAATCAAGAAGAAATGCCAAATCTCAAAACGGGTAAATTGGAATCACTTGGGTTAAAAGTGGGATAACTTCTGAATCATAACTCCTATTATATTGATTCAACTTCAGGGTTATTATAAACTGATTTACGAGTCCAATCAAACTTCTTACATCGTGATTCATTCTAGTTTGATTTGAATCAAGAAGAAATTAAAAAATCTCGAAATAGGGTAAACTGGAATCATGTCGGTTGAAAGTGGGATAACTTCTTCATCATAACTCCTATCATATTGGTTCAACCTCAGGGTGATTATCGAATGATTTATGAGTTTAAATCAAGCTTCTTAGATCGTTATTCATTCTGGTTGAATTAGAATCAAGAAGAATTGCCAAATCTCCAAACAGAGTAAACTGGAATCACGTCGGTTAAAAGTGGGATAACTTCTTCATTATAACTCCTATGATATTAATTCAACTTCAGGGTGATTATCCACTGATTTATGAGTCCAAATCAAGCTTCTTACATAGTGATTCAATCTGGTTTGATTAGAATCAAGAAGAAATTGCAAAATCTCCAAACATGGTAAACTGAAATCACCTCGGTTAAAATTGGGATAACTTCTTCATCATAACTCCTATGCTATTGATTCAATTTCAGGGTGATTATGCACTGATTTATGAGTCAAAATTAAGATTCTTAGATCTTTATTCATTCTGGTTTAATTAGAATCAAGGAGAAATTGCCAAATCTCCAAACAGGGAAAACCCGAATCACTTCGGTTAAAAGTAGGATAATTTCTTCATCATAACTCCTATGATATGGATTCAAATTCAGGGTGATTATCCACTGATTTATGAACCTAAATAAAGCTTCTTACATCATGATTCATTCTGGTTTGTTTAAAATCAAGAAGAAATTGCAAAATCTCCAAAAAGGGTAAACTGGAATCACTTCGGTTAAAAGTGGGATAACTTCTTCATCATAACTCTTATGATATTGGTTCAACTTCAAGGTGATGATCCACTGATTTATGAGTCCACATCCAGCTTCTTACATCGTAATATCTTCTGTTTTGATTAGAATCATGAAGAAATTACAAAATCTCCAAATAGGGTAAACTGGAATCACATTGGTTAAAAATAGGATAACTTCTTCATCATAACTCCTATGATATTGATTCAACTTCAGGGGTATTATCCACTGATTTATGAGTCCAAATACAGGTTCTTACATCGTGATTCATTATGGTTTGATTAGAATCAAGAAGAAATTGCAAAATCTCCAAAAATGGTAAACTGGAATCACCTCGGTTAAAATTGGGATAACTTCTTCATCATATCTCTTATGATATTGATTCAACTTCAGGGTGATTATCCACTGATTTATGAGTCCAAATCAAGCTTCTTACATCGTGATTCATTCTGGTTCGATTAGAATCAAGAAGAAATTGCAAAATCTACAAACATGGTAAACTTGAATCACCTCGTTAAAAGTGGGATAACTTCTCATCATAACTCTTATGATATTGATTCAAATTTAGGGTGATTATCCACTGATTTATGAGTCCAAATCAAGCTTCTTAAATCATGATTTATTCTTGTTTGATTAAAATCAAGAAGCAATTCCAAAATCTCCAAACAGGATAAACTTGAATCACTTCGGTTAAAAGTGGGATAACTTCTTCATCATAACTCCTATGATATTGATTCAACTTCAGGGTGATTATACACTGATTTGTAAGTCCAAATCAAGCTTCTTAGATCGTGACTCATTCTGCTTTGATTAGAATCAAAAAGAAATTGTCAAATCTCAGAACAAGGTAAACTGGAATCAATTGGTTAAAAGTGGGATAACTACTTCATCATAACTCCTATGATATTGATTTAACTTCAGGGTAATTATACACTGATCTATGAGTCCAAATCAATCTTCTTACATCGTGATTCATTCTGGTTTGATTAGAATCAAGAAGAAATTGCAAAATCTCCAAAAAGGGTAAACTAGAATCACTTCGGTTAAAAGTGGGATAACTTCTTCATCATAACTCCTATGATATTGGTTCAACTTCAGGGTGATTATCGAATGATTTATGAGTTTAAATCAATCTTTTTAGATCGTGATTCATTATGGTTTAATTAGAATCTAGAAGAATTGCCAAATCTCCAAATAGGGTAAACTGTAATTACGTCGGTTAAAAGTGGGATAACTTCTTCATCATAACTCCTATGATATTGATTAAACTTTAGGGTGATTATCCACTGATTCATGAGTCCAAATCAAGCTTCTTACATCGTGATTCATTCTGGTTTGATTAAAATCAAGAAGCAATTTCAAAATCTCCAAACAGGATAAACTGGAATCACTTCGGTTAAAAGTAGGATAACTTCTTCATCATAACTCCTATGATATTGATTCAAATTCAGGGTGATTATCCACTGAATTATGAGTCCAAACAGGGTAAACAAGAAAAACTTCGATTAAAATGGGATAACTTCTTCATCATAACTCATATTATATTGATTCAACTTCAAGGTGATTAAACACTGATTTATGATTCTAAATAAAGCTTCTTACATCGTGATTCATTCTAGTTTGATTAGAATCAAGAAGAAATTGCAAAATCTCCAAAAAGGGTAAACTGGAATCACTTGGGTTAAAAATGGGATAACTTCTTCATCATAACTCCTATGATATTGATTCAACTTCAGGGTGATTATACACTGATCAATGAGTCCAAATCAAGCTTCTTAGATCGTGATTCATTCTGGTTTCATTTGAATCAAGAAGAAATTGCAAAATCTCCAAACAGGGTAAATTCGAATCACTTCGGTTAAAAGTGGGATAACTTCTTCATTATAACTGCTATGATATTGATTCAACTTCAGGGTGATTGATATCGGTCATATTTGCATAGTTTCGGTCATCTTTTTAAGTGCATTCCAAGCATATAGGATGTCATATAGGCATATTTAGGTTGCATTCCATTGCATTTGTCTATGTCAGGTATGGGAGATGTTCATTGATGACATTGGAGGCAATGGAGGCCAAAGAAGTGGAGTTTGGAGCAAAAGGGGGTGTAGCGACCAGGCATAGCGACCAGCCTTGGTCGCTACAGTCCCACAGGATGAATCCGGGAACCATAGCGACCAGGCGTAGCGACTAGCCCTGGTCGCTACAGACCCACAGGGAGTTGCGGATGCCATAGCGACCAGGCGTAGCGACCAGCCTTGGTCGCTACAGACCCACACGAGAAACCCAGGGACAATAGCGACCAGGCATAGCGACCAGCCCTGGTCGCTACAGTCGTGAATGCTGAAATTTCTGCGGGTCAAACCAGGCTTGTTGGGTTGACCCGATTTGTTTTCAAACAGATATAAATACTCTTAAAACCTAGTTTTTATTTTCATTCTGGTTTTTATCTGAGACTACACTACTCTTGGTGAAGAAGATTTTGAATCTTGAATCCTTTTTATTAATCTTATATTGATTCATCATTTTATTCTTGTTCATCGGCAATGATTTACTCTTATTCATCATCTGTTTTTGCGTTCATCATGTTTGCTAGTGAGTAGTCATTTGTAGGATCCATGGGTTAGGGTGATCTAGGGTGATTAGGTAATAGGTTAGAAGGTTTAATGTTTGATTATTCATGTTCTATGATTATTGCTAGTTTTTAATGCTAGGTTAGACTTTATCACTTTAATCTAGATCAATAGGCAATTTGTACCCGAAAGGTGTTCGACGAAATGTCTGAACCAAGTGATAACTCTCTTTACGGCATAACCAATGACAATTGATGTTAGGAAAGTTTAGATAGTCAATAGACCCGCTCTTAATGATTGCTTGATTTAATTAGACCAAAGACATTTGATGTCTAGTTATTGAAAGCAAATGAACTTCTATCTTGATAAAGAATTAGTCTAAGGATACGTCTAGACTAGTAGAACTAAGTTGTTTATAGCGTTAACCGTTTATCTTAAGTCCGAATCACCCAAAGTTAAAGCCTTGCCCATGGGTTCTCGTTTCTCCCATTCATTTATAATCCTATTTTCGCATTTGTGTTATTTTGGTTACTGTACCCCATATCGAATGT
>CAJHQQ010003817.1:0-37356 GCA_905132885.1 Moricandia moricandioides | reverse complement strand
AACTTTGTGCTCTCCCAAACCATCATTAACTAAAATCTTTATCTATCACCAAAGTTATTTATGTTAATAATATGTACTACCATGTCCATCACATTGGTTGTTTTTTGTATACTCCAATTTGTTTATATTATTCTATCCAACAATGTTATCCAACAATGTGTATTATAGTATTCTATATTACAGTATGTTCAATATTCAACAGTGGTACATCTTCTACAATATTTCTATCCCACAAACTGTTGAAAACATTTACAAATCTATAATATCACCTTCTATACTATACAAGCAAATGTAGAATAAAAACAATATGTGTGAAAAGAAGTTACAGCTGCGTGTTAATCACTTTCACTCGCTGTAAGGAGTGTATTGTCCAATTGTGGACTAACCTGTCACATCTTTCCCTTAATTTTATACATGGTTATTTCACAAATATTTCTTCTTGTTATAGTCATCTTGCCAATTCACCAATTCACCAATATTTCTTCTTGTTATAATTGTTTTTTTTCAAAATTTAGAAGTGGAATGAGTGATGTTTTGATTATTACTTGTGAAATTTTCATAAGAATCCGTATCAGTTGGTGGTGATTGTTTTTCCTTTAACGGATTGTGCAAAGTGTTCATAGATTTTTGTATTAAAAATGTGTAAGAATACATATTTTGTTATCCGTGTGAACTTTGTCGAGAATATTTTCGTTGTCTGTACTCCACTGAATACGATCAACAGTGATTTTGTTTTTTTTTTAATGTAAGATAATTTCTATTTTTGTTTTTAGGAACCGTTTCCAATCTTGGCACAATAACGTACATCCATGTCTGAAAACATGAACAAATCCATTGTAATATGAGCTTCGTGCGACAACTTATCAAGAATGAATTATTTTTTTTAACATTCTAACAAGGTCTTTTAAAGCTTCAAACACCTCCATGAGAGATGTTTGAATGTTGTTAAATCCATCACAATTTCTGCAAGATGCTGAGGAATAGCTTCTATCCAATTAATACCTAGCAAACCACTTGCCAAAATAGCCAAATCATAACCTAGTTTTATCTCGTTACAACCAATGTTGTATGTCATGTTCACTATTCTTATTGCAAATCTACACTATGTCTTCAGCAGACAATGAACAATTTTTTTTTTAATAAAAAGTTTGAAAATCATTCGAACTTCTCATTCTTTATTTCTAGCTCTTCTCTGTTAATCTTAAACGAATTTCAAACGTGTGATTGCATCAAATTTGTTGATAAGGAACATTGCTGGAATCCCACACAGAAAAAAACCAAATCTTTTTTTTTTTTGTTATACTCCATCTGATTGACTATTACATACTACCATTACGATTGGAAGCTCAATTCCAAGGCCTGGCGAAGCGCGTACATGCTCAACCACTTGTTGGTCATTAAACAGCAAGAAAAACAAGTTTGTAGTTTTAAAAATTAGTGCTATATTCGAAAAATGAGCACATGACCATCACAAGAATCAAGAAATAGTTGCGAAGATTAACTCAACATATGAGATAGAATTAGAAACTATTACATCCCAGGTCACTTTTCATCTTCCTAATATCACAATGGGCCACATTGTGCTATTGTGACACTTTATCTAAGTCTATCGGCACAAGTGAAATTATAAAATTCCATCTCTACCCTTTTCCTCACAACAATTAAAAAAAAAAAAAACAAAAGTCTCACTTTTTCTCTATTTTCTACTATCGTATCTCAAAATAAAAATCTTCAATTCAACCATTAATCCCACATCGTCTCCTATTTTTTTGTTCCTCCACCATCTCCATCGATGTCGGGATCTTCCTCTCCTCTCAGCTTTCTCCTCCCCCACCTATTACTCCTAGAGCCCCTAACTCGAAATCCTTCATCTTCAGTGTATCTGGACCACCGTGAATCCACCAAGGCGGCGACAGAGGAAGATCTCCTTGAACTCCATCTTTGTCTTCTCCTTCTTCGGATGGGTTATCAACAGGAGTGTTGGTTAGAATCGCCAATGGAGGAGTCACTTTGCTTGTGATAGTGAATAAACGAAGAAGAGACAAAGAATATGCTCCTCTTCCATTTCCTCCTGGTCCCAAAGGTATTAGGTTATTAGAAAGTTGTAATTTTTTCGTGGAAATGATATTGATTTGTTACAAAGTTTCATTTTTTTTTTGCAATGTTTTAGAATGTTTTTTTGTGTTTCTCAGTTGGGGACCTTACGGTGGCAACAAAACGCAACACTGCCGTCAGATCTTGTTGTCACGTCACTACCACCACCTAAGCCTCCATCTCCACCACAGCAACCTCCTCCACCTCCACCACTGCCTTTCATGAGCTGCAGTGGCAGGTCCGCCTAAGACCTGAAAGGGGAGAGTTATGAAGCAGACTGAGATTTCACAGGCTACAAAGAAGCTGTTGCAATATGTCATCGTCTAAAGCTCTCTGGCTCACGTTCACAACCGGCGGCGGAGAGGGTTGATGTTGTTGTGGCGGTACCTTGACATGAATGTATAATATTGATCTCGGGTTTAAACATATAGAAAGTGTGGAAAGAGTTTGAGGTTGTTGTTTAGAATCTCATCTAATTGGTTTCCTTCACATCAACCATACTTTACTAACAAAAAGGTAACAGACTACTGAAGAAATAGTTTGAGAAATCTGTTGCATCTCTAACAATCTATATTAACACAAGTGTTTAACGATGCTATTGAAGCGCTGAAGATATCTTACAAGAAAATGAATCGCTTCTTCTCCTGGTTCTACTTTTATTGGACTATGTCTGTCTTTCCAATAGGTGCAAATTGGTTCTCCAATATTATATTGCCTCTATGTTCTTGAACTCTAAGCTACATGATTCTTATCATATTATATACATAGAGCGTTGGAAGGTTTTGTTGCATGCCCGACTCTTTCACAACAGAATAATAATCCCACAAAAGTTTCACGTTCTTGGGATAATGTAAAGTACATGTGGACATTTCCAAATTAGTGTACACATGACATTTTGCAAACTTGTACATGTATACATTGACGAATAAATTTACCTATAAACAATGTTAAATTACTATTTTTTGTTGCTTGTCTTTTGTTCCATACACCCAATATTAGAGTTCTTTTGCCTATCTTGCTCCTTCTGTATAAGAAAATTTTGAAAATATAATAAACCCATACAATGACATTGTGTACAGTATCATGTAGTGACTCAATTCTCGTGTACACATGTACACAAATGCACTACCAATATATAATCTTTTATTTTAAAAATACAACCAAGGTGGCGTGCATATGCTTCCAAAAGTTCCATAACCATGTAATTGTGAGCCCAAGCACATATGAAGGTTAGTATGTTTTGTAACAATTTTATAGTGTTTCTTATAAGATTTACATGTTTGTAACTATTCTTTGTCCACATGTACACATACATCTAACATCCATATGTACAAGTACATATAGTATCCACATGTACACAACTAAGTTTGCTTGTAATTGGTTTGTGAAATGCATGTGTATTAAATTTTGTAGATGTCCAAGTGCGTATTGGTACATTGTAGGTAAGGGGTACATGTATATTTTGTGACTCAATGTATATATGGGTATTTTCCAAACTATGTGCATGTCCTTTATGTGTCCATGTGGATACTCTTTAGTGTACATATAATGCAAAATGTAAATGAGATCAAGAGAAGTAACATAGAAATATAAAAACCTTCATAAGAAACATTACTGAACACATCATTCAAAAAATGTCACAACGATAATGGAAAAAAAAAAGGCTCTTCAACTAAATGTTTTGTATCTTAAGATACTGTCAATTACCTCAACAAGGTCTTTGCCTAGCTAACTGGCTCTTTGAGCTTCAAAATATTTTATGTAACTCTCTTTCATAGTTGCTTCCTTTAGAAAAGCTTTAAGAGCACTGAACAGTGCAATATCTTTGCCAATACCCAAACTACTAGTTACTTCAACTCTGCCATTCTTCTCAGCATCTTCTTCAGCCAATCTGCGATCCAAAACTTTCATGTTTTTAACGTAATCGCCACTCTTAGATATTTTTTCTCTCCAACCTCTTGTTCTCTTCTTCTTCACATTCTATGTCTCATATCTTTCCCAAAATCTGATACACTCACCACTATCTTATTGTAATACATTCACCATCGATAGAGATATGTGAAGAATAAAAGAAGCTTACCGAGTCTTTAGGGAAGTTACGTTTTGTTAGGAGTCCTAGAATAAGTCTTCCAGTGCTAAAGGAAGTCACGTCTATTTTTTAGCTAGCTTTTAGGAGTTGTTGAATTTCATGTTGAAGTTTTTTCTATTTAAACGTTTCTGTATCTGAAGTTATTGCAATAAGAAAAACAGAGCTTTCGTACCTTATTCGATTTTATCAAGTGGTATCAGAGCGGTATCAAATCATCTGTGAGTTCGAGAGAGTAAAAAAAAAAACAAATGAGTGATAAAGAGTCATTGTTGAGTATACCAAAACTCGATGGAGATTATGAGCATTGGGCTATGCTCATGGAGAATCTGCTAAGATCAAAGGAATGGTGGGAGTTGGTCGAGACCGGTGTTTCTCAGCCAGAGAGAAATGTAATACTGACAGGAGCACAAAGAACCGAACTCGCTGATCAGAAGCTCAAGGACCTGAAGGTGAAGAACTATCTCTTTGCCTCCATTGATAGAACAACCTTAAAAACGATAGCGAAGAAGGATACTTCTAAGGACATCTGGGATTCCTTGAAGGCGAAGTATCAAGGCAATAAACGAGTTCAGAGCGCACAACTACAGAGACTAAGAAGGAACTTTGAAGTGTTAGAGATGAATGAAGGGGACACAATTTCAGATTATTTCTCAAGGGTCATGGTGGTTGCTAATGACATGAGAAACCTTGGTGAAGAAATGACAGATGCCAAGATAGTCGAGAAGGTGCTGAGAACTTTTGGTCGATAAATTCACGTATGTGGTTTGCGCCATTGAAGAATCTAAGGATATCAAAGACTTGTCGGTGGATGAGTTACAAAGTTCTCTGCTGGTGCATGAGCAGAACTTATGTAAGGCAGGAGGTGAAGAACACGCGTTGAAGATGGAAGGAGGAAGAGGACGAGGTAGCCTTTCTGGTTACTCTCAACGTAGGGGAGGTAACTCACAATACAGAGGAAGAGGAGGATACAACAGAGGAGGTCTAGGAGGATACGAGAAGGGAAACTCGAGCTTTGATAAGAGTAGCATAGAATGTTACAAATGCCACAAGATGTGCCACTTTAAGAATGAGTGTCCAGACTGGGAGAGGACAGCCAACTATGTTGAGATGGAGGAAGACGTGCTGCTCATGGCTCAGACAGAGTCAGTTGAGAGACATGTCTGGTACTTGGACTCAGGTTGCAGCAACCACATGTGTGGGAACAAGGAGTGGTTTACTGAATTAGATACCAAGTTCAGACAACATGTTAAGCTTGGTGATGATAGACGTATGCAAGTTGAAGGAAGGGGTAATCTAAGACTTGAGATAAATGGAACAACTCAGGTCATCTCATCAGTTTACTATGTACCTGGTCTGAAGAACAATCTTCTTAGTGTTGGTCAACTACAACAAAAGGGGTTAAGGATCACTGTTGAGAATGATACATGTGAGATATGGCATAAGCAACAAGGAAGATTGATTATGCACTCGACTATGACATCAAACAGAATGTTCGTGGTTAGAGCAGCAGTTAAGGAGCCGAGAAAAGAGTTGGAAGCAAATAAAGTACAGAGTTCTATGGATGCAGGAAACGAAATCTGGCACAGAAGGTTTGGACATTTATCTCATACCAACTTACAAACCTTAGCTGAGAAGGAGATGGTTAAAGGCCTACCAAGGATAAATGCAGATGGAGTGGTGTGTGAAGTATGTATGAAAGGAAAGCAGATCAGAGAAAACATACCGAAGCAAAGCACATGGAGAGCAAGCAAAGGGCTGCAGCTGGTGCACAGCGATATCTGTGGACCGATATCACCAACCTCTGAATCTGGTAAGAGATATATCATTAACTTCATAGATGATTACAGCCGCAAATGTTGGACCTTCCTTCTAGCTGAAAAATCAGAAGCCTTCAGAGTCTTCAAGGAGTTCAAAAACGCAGCAGAAAGAGAGTATGGGGAAAAGTTGGTGTGTCTGAGAACTGATAGAGGTGGAGAGTACAACTCAAGGACATTCCAAGAGTATTGCACAGAGCAAGGGATAAAGCGACAACTGACAGCTGCATACACACCCCAACAAAATGGGGTGGCGGAGAGGAAAAACAGAAGCCTTATGAACATGGTAAGATGTATGCTCTTTGGGATGAAGGTACCACTGCATTTCTGGACAGAAGCAACACAATATGCCGTGCATATTCTTAACAGAAGCCCGACTACAATCTTGGGTGAAGTGACTCCAACAGAGAGATGGAGCAAGCACAAACCATCGGTTGACCATCTTCGAGTTTTCGGATGCGTAGCATACGCGTTGATTCCATACGAGAAGCGGATCAAGCTTGATGAAAAGAGCATAAGGTGTGTTATGTTTGGAGTAAGCAAGGAGTCTAAGGCCTACAGACTCTTTGATCCGACGAAAGGAAGGATCATAATAAGCAAAGATGTGAAGTTTGATGAAGAGAAGAAGTGGAATTGGGAAGAAAGTGTGGAGGAAGATAAGCTCATTGTAGATGTTGAAGGAGAAGGAGAAACTGATCTTGACGAAAGGAGAGAAGAAGAAGAAGTGCAGGAGGAGACAAATGGAAATGCTGTAGGAGAAGATAACACTGGAACTCCAACAGCGACACAAACCACTCATGTTATCGCAGATGCAACTCAAACAACTGGAGAAGGAGCAAATACGAACACAAGCCGGACCGGGAGGAACAGACTCAAACCAAGCTGGATGAGAGACTATGTGTGTGAAGAAAAGGGGTTGTTCGTAGAAGAAAGAGAGTTTGAAGAACTAGTGGCTATGTATATAGCAGAGGATGACCCAGAGAAGTTTGAAGATGCTGTAAAATACGAGAAATGGAGGAAGGCAATGGAAGAAGAGATCAACTCCATAGAAGAAAATGAAACGTGGGAATTGGTGAAGAAACCAGAGAACACTAAAGTGATAGGTGTTAAGTGGGTTTTCAAGACCAAACTTAATGAGAAGGGAGATGTGGATAAGTTCAAGGCAAGGCTGGTGGCTAAGGGATTCCATCAAACTCAAGGAGTGGACTTCTATGAAGTGTTTGCACCAGTAGCCAAGTGGGACACAATACGATTGATCATTGGAATTGCAGCTCAAGAAGGATGGAGTATACATCAGCTAGATGTAAAGAGTGCTTTCCTACATGGAAAACTCGATGAAGATGTGTATGTGGAACAGCCACAAGGATTCGAAGTCAGAGGAAGCAGTGACAAGGTCTACAAGTTAAAGAAAGCCTTGTATGGCTTGAGACAAGCACCTAGAGCGTGGTACAGCAGAATCGAAACCTACTTCATGAGAGAAGGTTTCAAGAAATGCTATTGTGAGCATACTCTATTTGTGAAGACAAAAGGAGAGAGCCTTTTGATCATTAGTCTATACGTTGATGACCTGATATATACAAGCAATTCTATGTCTATGATGGAGGAGTTCAAAGCATCTATGCAAAGGGAATTCTCTATGACAGACTGAAGATGAAGTATTTCCTTGGAGTGGAGGTGATTCAAGACGAGCTTGGTATCTTTGTTAGTCAAAAGAAGTATGCAACAGAGATACTAAAGCGTTTTGGGCTAGACAATTGCAACCCGGTAAGAAATCCAGTAGTTCCAGGAATGAAGCTGACTAAAGAAGGAGAAGGACCAGCCGTAGATCCAACCTTGTTCAAACAATTGATTGGAAGCTTAAGTTACTTAACAGCCACAAGACCTGACTTAATCTATTCGGTTAACCTTGTAAGCAGATATATGGAGAATCCTAAGGAACAACACATGCTAGCTGCAAAGCGAATCATGAGGTATGTTCAAGGCACAATTGATTCTGGAATCCAGTATAAACGCAAAGGAGAAAAGAAGTTGGTAGGATTTGTTGATAGCGACTATGCTGGTGACTGCGACGATAGAAAAAAGCACTTCAGGCTATGTCTTTATGCTTGGAGATGGGGCAGTGGCATGGATCTCTAAGAAACAACCTATAGTCACTCTATCAACAACGGAGGCAGAATATGTGTCAGCGGCAAATGGAGCATGTCAAGCTATTTGGATGCGAAATGTTCTTGAAGAAATCGGCTTTGGTCAAATGAATGGTACTACGTTGTCGTGTGACAACAGTTCAGCCATTAAACTGGCAAAGAATCCTGTTCTACATGGTAGAAGTAAGCATATTCATGTCAGATATCACTTTCTTCGGGATTTGGTGAATGAAGAAGTGATCATGATGGAGTACTGTCCTACTGAGAAGCAACTAGCAGACATAATGACGAAACCAGTGAAGATGGAGGTGTTTGAAACCATCAGAAATGCAATGGGAGTATGCAGGAAGAAAGAGTTAAACTGAAAGAGAGCCATTTCAGTTTAAGGGAGGGATTGAAGAATAAAAGAAGCTTACTGAGTCTTTAGGGAAGTTACGTTTTGTTAGGAGTCCTAGAATAAGTCTTCCAGTGTTAAAGGAAGTCACGTCTATTTGTTAGCTAGCTTTTAGGAGTTGTTGAATTTCATGTTGAAGTTTTTTCTATTTAAACGTTTCTGTATCTGAAGTTATTGCAATAAGAAAAACAGAGCTTTCGTACCTTATTCGATTTTATCAATATGAGCGTCGGGAACACCGGATTCACCATCGGAGATTGAGTCCGCGGTAGAGCTACATCAGGTTTCTTCGTCACGTCTCTTTGCCTTTTCAAAGCTTTCAACGAGCTAGGTTTGCTTCTACCGCAACCATCTAGGTTTCTTCCTCTATGCGACAAGGAGAAGACGAAATGAATTGATAGGAACGTCCTCATAGTTATGTAAATTTGAAAAGCGTGTTACGGGTTTTGAAAGTTTCGATATGAATGAAAAGCTTTAATATTCCAATTGTTTAGATTTTGAAGATCTGTTTTTATGGAAGAGTTTTGTTAGCTCTCGTTAGATGAGAGAAATAGAATAAAGTCAAGAAAAGAATAAACATAAAACTAAGAAATAATCGTATAACTAAAACTAATAATTGTCTGACCAAGAATCATTTAGTGTAGAGGTATTACAGACTTTTCTTAACAAAAAAATGTGCTAGTAGTTTAAAGTGACTTAAAGTGTAATAATAAACTTAAAAGTGTCTTGGAGTGTAAATTACTCATAGAATTATACTCTTTCTATTTCATTTTAAGTGTCACCGTAGTTTTTTGCATATGTACTACGAAAATAATTAATTTTGCATATTTTCTACATAAAACACACAATTATCTATACATGTAACTATATTTCAACCAACAAACAAATAAATTCTAATATAAAGTTAATAAATGTTGCACTTTGTGACATTGGTAAGTAAAGTTAATAAATCAGTGACATTGGTTTCTTTTCCACTTTGTCCAAAAATTAGGAAACCGTATGTTCCAAAAATTTCTAATATTAATCAAATTTTCTTATAAAACACAAAATTTTTAAAAAATTGTAATTTTTATAAAGATTTTTAAATTATTTTTTAAAATAAAATTTAATAAAATGATATGTTAAAATAATAATTATACATATTAAAATTTGTATTTATTTGTAGATATACATTTATTTGTATAATGTAGGAGCGAGTCGAATATCCGGCTCCAATTTTTTTTATTATTTATGGTTTTATTCGTTTCTAAAGGAGATTAAATTTTTAGTAATTGTTTTGCTTCCACGGATTACGAATATCTGAATTTTTCGTATCGAATTGAAACGAATAACGAATCGAATCAAATCTAGCGGATAAAATGTCCAGCCCTACTATTGATTATGGCTGGAGAAGGATCTTTTATGATGTTTGGTGGTTTTAGTTCATCTTTTTTCCTTTCTGTTGAGATTTTGATTTTTTAAAGTTGTATTTTGTTCTGTTGGCAAGTAGTACCTGTAGGATTTATCTATCTTGTTTCAGTAATTCCTCAGAAAATGGAGTCTCGTTAAATCTTATATTGGTTTCACTTATAATGCTGATGATGTTGGTTGGACTGTGTTTGCTCGTTTGTGGCTTTAATTTCTGCAGAAGATACTAGAGAGGTTCGTTGAATTAATTTTAATAGATGCCTACTACTCTATTATGTGTTAGTTCGATTTTGTACCGGAAGCCACATCTCAGTTTGTTCTTCAGCAGGATCTTACTGCTCTTCCTTGGTTCCTTGAAGGCAATGGTAGGTGTTACATGCATTTACCCACACAGTTCGTTAGTTTAAACTTTAAACTCACTAGAGTTGAAGACAAGTCACCAGGCAGTTACGATACAAACCTATCCTGTATAGAGGTGTTTTTGTTTTGTTCAGAAAAAATCTGATGTGTGTTTGTTTTTGTCTGACTTTTAGCTAAAGACGATCTCTTACTTGTCATTCTCAGATCTGACAAAGCAAAGAGACTTTAAAGGATGAGAACGTCCAAAGTTTATGTCAACCTCTATACCTAGAAAGTAAGCACTAAAAGTCTTCGTACACTGTTCTCTCACTAATAAGTAACTCTCTAGTCAAGGAAGACACTGCAATCTTTGTATTAAATAGGTAACAAAGCTGTTTTATTATAGAAGAGATTCAAGATTAGATTAATAGCTTTTTGATTCAACAAAGATCTCTCAAGAACACCCCCACACACACACATAAAACTGAGAATAAAAACAGAGAACAGAACATACAGAATGGGCTGTGAGGCAGCCACTTATTTTACTATGAGCATTATTATTGTGACTGAAGCAGAATGATTTTCTTTTCCTTTTTCTTTTAGAAATTTCTCTCTAAAGGATCTTTTGGGAAGCTGGTCTCGTGGTGATATCTGCCACCCACTCGTTGACGAGTGGCCGCTCGGAGAAGAGCTTTTTGGTGGGAGTTCCAAGCAAGTACTGAATGACAGGAATGTGGTGGAGATCGGTCAAAGTAAAAGTTTCACCAGCCAAATACTTGAACTCCTTGAGCCGAGCCTCGTACACATCAAGGACCGCGGCTAATTTAGCCTCTTCTTCTTCAACAACGGCTTGGTCTGTGGTCAGGCCATAGAAGAGCTTGAACACTTGTTCCCAAGCAAGCTTTGAAGCCACTGGGTCGAAATGGTGAGCTTCTACTTCCATTCCAATGGCCATGATTGCATACTGGGCTATGTTCTTGGAGTCGGCTGGGAGAAGGTTGGTTCCTTGGTCTTCATACCGGTGAGCTATGTACTGAGTAATCGCTCTTGATTCTACACACAAAAAAAGAAAGAATCAAATAATGTTAGTGAATATTGTCAAATCAGATATGAGATGATGATGCATGAAACGTTCATACCGAAGAGCTTGAGGTCTCCATCTTCAAAGGCGGGAATTTTACCAAAAGGCTGCCAATACCAATCAAACACAAGACATTAAAGATTCAGACCAAGATTCGCCAAAATGGTTGGTCATGTCTCAAAACTCATAGTACTTACGTTGCGAGAGAGGAAGGGCTCTTGCTTGTGCTCACCGTCTTTGAGCTCGACATGAACGAGCTCAAAGTCGAGGTTTTTCTCATGGAGGGTGAGGAGGACTCTTCTGGTGGCAGTGGAAGCAGCGTGTCCAAAAACTTTGATACCTGCCATTGATTTTGATTACAAAGAAACTCTTTGAAATGTGAATGTGAGAAGGTGATGAAACAAGACACAAGGAGTGATGGTATTTATAAAAGTTAAAAAATCTATACTAATAAAATAGAGGTTTTTAGGCTCCATAGGGCGTCCACATCAGCATAAAAAGGAGCTTCAACAAAATGACACGTGACATTAAAAAATAGATAATACAACTAAAATAAATAAATAAAAAATAAGTAAATACATACAGAAATAAATAAGTAAATACATTCAGAAATAGAAATATTACATTAAACATATATAGTAATATTATCATTTAAGTAAATATATTCAGAAATAGAAATATTACATTAAACATATATTAATATTACATTAAACATATATAGTAATATTATCATTTAAGTAAATATATTCAGAAATAGAAATATTACATTAAACATATATAGTAATATTAACATTTAAGTAAATATATTCAGAAATAGAAATATTAAATTAAACATATATAGTAATATTACATTAAACATCTATCTATACTAATAAAAGGGAGGTTTTGAGGCTCCATAGGTCGTCCACATCAGCATAAAAAGGAGCTTCAAGAAAATGACACGTGGCATTAAAAAAATAGATAATACAATTAAAATAAATAAATAAAAAATAAGTAAATACATACAGAAATAAATAAGTAAATACATTCAGAAATAAAAATATTACATTAAACATATATAGTAATATTATCATTTAAGTAAATATATTCAGAAATAAAAATATTACATTAAACATATATTAATATTACATTAAACATATATAGTAATATTATCATTTAAGTAAATATATTCAGAAATAGAAATATTACATTAAACATATATAGTAATATTAACATTTAAGTAAATATATTAAGAAATAGAAATATTAAATTAAACATATATAGTAATATTACATTAAACATCTATCGTAATATTATCATTTAAGTAAATATATTCAGAAATATAAATATTACATTAAACATATATAGTAATATTATCATTTAAGTAAATATATTCAGAAATAGAAATATTACATTAAACATCTATAGTAAATACAATTTAAAAATAGAAAAACTACAATAAAAATTTATCTTAAAAATTAAAACATAATACTACAATATTAAGAAAAAATAATAAGTAAATATAAAATTTTAAAATGGGAATACTACGATAAACATTTATCTTAATATTGTCTCAATAAAAAATGGAAATACTATAATAGTAATATTAGCATTTGATATATATAAAAATAATAATAAGTATACAATATAAGATAAAATAAATACTAAATAGGTACACAATATAAGAAATAAAAATATCAGATAATACAATTAAAATAAATAAATAAAAAATAAGTAAATACATTCAGAAATAAATAAGTAAATACATTCAGAAATAGAAATATTACATTAAACATATATAGTAATATTATCATTTAAGTAAATATATTCAGAAATAGAAATATTACATTAAACATATATAGTAATATTATCATTTAAGTAAATATATTCAGAAATAGAAATATTACATTAAACATATATAGTAATATTAACATTTAAGTAAATATATTCAGAAATAGAAATATTAAATTAAACATATATAGTAATATTACATTAAACATCTATCGTAATATTATCATTTAAGTAAATATATTCAGAAATATAAATATTACATTAAACATATATAGTAATATTATCATTTAAGTAAATATATTCAGAAATAGAAATATTACATTAAACATCTATAGTAAATACAATTTAAAAATAGAAAAACTACAATAAAAATTTATCTTAAAAATTAAAACATAATACTACAATATTAAGAAAAAATAATAAGTAAATATAAAATTTTAAAATGGGAATACTACAATAAAAATTTATCTTAATATTGTCTCAATAAAAAATGGAAATACTATAATAGTAATATTAGCATTTGATATATATAAAAATAATAATAAGTATACAATATAAGATAAAATAAATACTAAATAGGTACACAATATAAGAAATAAAAATATCAGATAATACAATTAAAATAAATAAAAAAAAATAAGTAAATACATTCAGAAATAAATAAGTAAATACATTCAGAAATAGAAATATTACATTAAACATATATAGTAATATTATCATTTAAGTAAATATATAATACAACTAAAATAAATAAATAAAAAATAAGTAAATACATACAGAAATAAATAAGTAAATACATTCAGAAATAGAAATATTACATTAAACATATATAGTAATATTATCATTTAAGTAAATATATTCAGAAATAGAAATATTACATTAAACATATATTAATATTACATTAAACATATATAGTAATATTATCATTTAAGTAAATATATTCAGAAATAGAAATATTACATTAAACATATATAGTAATATTAACATTTAAGTAAATATATTCAGAAATAGAAATATTAAATTAAACATATATAGTAATATTACATTAAACATCTATCTATACTAATAAAAGGGAGGTTTTGAGGCTCCATAGGTCGTCCACATCAGCATAAAAAGGAGCTTCAAGAAAATGACACGTGGCATTAAAAAAATAGATAATACAATTAAAATAAATAAATAAAAAATAAGTAAATACATACAGAAATAAATAAGTAAATACATTCAGAAATAAAAATATTACATTAAACATATATAGTAATATTATCATTTAAGTAAATATATTCAGAAATAAAAATATTACATTAAACATATATTAATATTACATTAAACATATATAGTAATATTATCATTTAAGTAAATATATTCAGAAATAGAAATATTACATTAAACATATATAGTAATATTAACATTTAAGTAAATATATTAAGAAATAGAAATATTAAATTAAACATATATAGTAATATTACATTAAACATCTATCGTAATATTATCATTTAAGTAAATATATTCAGAAATATAAATATTACATTAAACATATATAGTAATATTATCATTTAAGTAAATATATTCAGAAATAGAAATATTACATTAAACATCTATAGTAAATACAATTTAAAAATAGAAAAACTACAATAAAAATTTATCTTAAAAATTAAAACATAATACTACAATATTAAGAAAAAATAATAAGTAAATATAAAATTTTAAAATGGGAATACTACAATAAAAATTTATCTTAATATTGTCTCAATAAAAAATGGAAATACTATAATAGTAATATTAGCATTTGATATATATAAAAATAATAATAAGTATACAATATAAGATAAAATAAATACTAAATAGGTACACAATATAAGAAATAAAAATATCAGATAATACAATTAAAATAAATAAATAAAAAATAAGTAAATACATTCAGAAATAAATAAGTAAATACATTCAGAAATAGAAATATTACATTAAACATATATAGTAATATTATCATTTAAGTAAATATATTCAGAAATAGAAATATTACATTAAACATATATAGTAATATTATCATTTAAGTAAATATATTCAGAAATAGAAATATTACATTAAACATATATAGTAATATTAACATTTAAGTAAATATATTCAGAAATAGAAATATTATATTAAACATATATAGTAATATTACATTAAACATCTATCGTAATATTATCATTTAAGTAAATATATTCAGAAATATAAATATTACATTAAACATATATAGTAATATTATCATTTAAGTAAATATATTCAGAAATAGAAATATTACATTAAACATCTATAGTAAATACAATTTAAAAATAGAAAAACTACAATAAAAATTTATCTTAAAAATTAAAACATAATACTACAATATTAAGAAAAAATAATAAGTAAATATAAAATTTTAAAATGGGAATACTACAATAAACATTTATCTTAATATTGTCTCAATAAAAAATGGAAATACTATAATAGTAATATTAGCATTTGATATATATAAAAATAATAATAAGTATACAATATAAGATAAAATAAATACTAAATAGGTACACAATATAAGAAATAAAAATATCAGATAATACAATTAAAATAAATAAATAAAAAATAAGTAAATACATTCAGAAATAAATAAGTAAATACATTCAGAAATAGAAATATTACATTAAACGTATATAGTAATATTATCATTTAAGTAAATATATTCAGAAATAGAAATATTACATTAAACATATATAGTAATATTATCATTTAAGTAAATATATTCAGAAATAGAAATATTACATTAAACATATATAGTAATATTAACATTTAAGTAAATATATTCAGAAATAGAAAAATTATATTAAACATATATAGTAATATTACATTAAACATCTATCGTAATATTATCATTTAAGTAAATATATTCAGAAATATAAATATTACATTAAACATATATAGTA
The DNA here is from genome assembly GCA_905132885.1 of Moricandia moricandioides. Classification (NCBI taxonomy): domain Eukaryota; kingdom Viridiplantae; phylum Streptophyta; class Magnoliopsida; order Brassicales; family Brassicaceae; genus Moricandia; species Moricandia moricandioides. The sequence continues at coordinate 21,285 of CAJHQQ010003817.1, read as the reverse complement.
ATATTATCATTTAAGTAAATATATTCAGAAATAGAAATATTACATTAAACATCTATAGTAAATACAATTTAAAAATAGAAAAACTACAATAAAAATTTATCTTAAAAATTAAAACATAATACTACAATATTAAGAAAAAATAATAAGTAAATATAAAATTTTAAAATGGGAATACTACAATAAACATTTATCTTAATATTGTCTCAATAAAAAATGGAAATACTATAATAGTAATATTAGCATTTGATATATATAAAAATAATAATAAGTATACAATATAAGATAAAATAAATACTAAATAGGTACACAATATAAGAAATAAAAATATCAGATAATACAATTAAAATAAATAAATAAAAAATAAGTAAATACATTCAGAAATAAATAAGTAAATACATTCAGAAATAGAAATATTACATTAAACATATATAGTAATATTATCATTTAAGTAAATATATTCAGAAATAGAAATATTACATTAAACATATATAGTAATATTATCATTTAAGTAAATATATTCAGAAATAGAAATATTACATTAAACATATATAGTAATATTAACATTTAAGTAAATATATTCAGAAATAGAAAAATTATATTAAACATATATAGTAATATTACATTAAACATCTATCGTAATATTATCATTTAAGTAAATATATTCAGAAATATAAATATTACATTAAACATATATAGTAATATTATCATTTAAGTAAATATATTCAGAAATAGAAATATTACATTAAACATCTATAGTAAATACAATTTAAAAATAGAAAAACTACAATAAAAATTTATCTTAAAAATTAAAACATAATACTACAATATTAAGAAAAAATAATAAGTAAATATAAAATTTTAAAATGGGAATACTACAATAAAAATTTATCTTAATATTGTCTTAATAAAAAATGGAAATACTACAATAGTAATATTAGCATTTGATATATATAAAAATAATAATAAGTATACAATATAAGATAAAATAAATACTAAATAGGTACACAATATAAGAAATAAAAATATCATATTAAAATAAACAATAAGTAAATATACAATTCAGAAATAGATATATTTCATAATATTATCATTTACTAAAATAAAAATAAAATTAAATAATAAAAATTTAAAATTGAATAAAATAAATAATAATTAAATATACAATATCATAAATAGAAATATAAAGTAAAAAAAATAGAATAAGTAAATATACAATATCATAAAAAATAAAAAACAAGTAAATATAATAAATGGAAAAAATAAATTACACATCGATTTGAAAATGTAGAGTAAAATAAATTATAAGTAAATACACAATAGGATAAATGCAAATATTACAATAAACATATATCTTAATATTATAATAACTAAATATATTACATAAGAAAAATAAATAATCGGTAAATATATGATATAAGAAATAAAAATATTACATTAAAAATATATTGTAATATTATAATAACTAAATATATAATATAAGAAAAATAAATAATAAGTAAATATATGATATATGAAATGAAATATTACATCAAACATACAATATAAAAAATAGAAATATTACATCAAACAGCTATTGTAATATTAAAAAAAAATATATATATATATATATATTACCTAAAACATCGTAAAATTAAAATATATAAATTTATAATATAATAAATAGAAATATTATATAAAACATCTAGCGTAATACTAAAATAAGTAAATATACAATATAAAAAATAATAAGTAAATATACAATATAAGAAATAGAAAAGTACATTAAACATCTACCAGAAAATGTATATTAAAATAAATAACAAGTAAAGATACAACATAATAAATAGAAATATTGCATTAAAAATCTAACGTAATATTACCATAGATATAAAATCAAGAAAATTAGAATAAGTAAATATATAGTATAAGAAATAAAAAACTACTTTAAACATCTATCTGAATAAATGTATAATTTTACGTTTTTATCATTTTTAAATATTTTTATAATTAAATAAACAATCTAAAAAATAAATAATAAGTAAATATACAATTTAAGAAATATAAATATTATATTAAAAATTTATCATAATGTTCTCATTTGATATAAAAGCAAGAAAATTAGAATAAGTAAATATTTAATATAAGAAAAATAAAATAAGTAAATATACAATATAAGAAATGATAAAAACAAAATTAAACATCTATATGAAAATATATAGTAAAATAAATAATCAGTAAATAAAAATATAAGAAATATAAATATTTCATTAAACATCTATCATAATATTGGAATAAGTAAATATAAAATATAAGAAAAATAAATAATAAGTAGGTATACAAAATAAGAAATAGAAATGTTATATTAAACATCTATCGTAATATTATCATTTAGCATAAAAGCAAGAAAATTAGAATTACTAAATATACAATATAAGAATAAATAAACATACAATATAAGAAACATAAATATTACATTAAGCATCTAGCATAATATTAGAATAAGTAAACCTTCAATAGAAGAAAAATAAATATACAATATAACAAATAGAAAAATTACATTAAACATTTATCTCAAAAATGTATAGTAAATATATAATAGAAGAAATATAAATATTACATTAAACATCTATTATAGTATTACCATTTGATATAAAACAAAAAAAATGAATAAATAAATACATAATGTAAGAAAAAATAAATCATAAATAAATATATAATATAAGAATATTTATATAGTTAACATTTGAAAATCAAAATAGTTCCGCGCGTAGCGCGGATTAATCTCTAGTAAATTAAAAAAGAGCATTTTAGTGGGTTCTCATTGATGTTTAATATTGTTTAGCAGATCAATAATGAATTTACAAGACCGTCGCAAACCAATATTGACTAGTCTTCTTTGGAGGATTTGTCAAATTAGAATTGGATTGTTTAACGTTTGGATATTTGTTTTTTTTGTTACAATTTGTTATGAGATATAGAACTTTTTAATAATGAAGTATTCAATGAATTGTCAATCAAACAAGTGCGTACAAACGCCCAAATGTCTCAAACTTCCACCTAATAGTCTAGCTCCACCTAGATCGGACTAATAGATGAGCGATATGAAGATCCCATCGATTCTTATGTATGGAAGATTTACTTTGGGCGATCTCATCTATAATAGACATAAAAATTCTTTTCATTTGCTTCAAAACTAATTGTTCAAATTTAATGGATATGACTAAGAATTTGGTGGACTGATTAGTTTTTGTTTCGGAAATCGATACTTACCAAAATCTACAAGATAACTTCGAGAGAATGAACTTGGTTCATATTTCCCAAAGCAAAAAAATAGTCGAAAGGACAACCTAGCAAATGAAGCTAAGAACAAAATCATATATAAGATATGGTCAAATAGAAGTGTTCTACAGAAGAATGACTCTGTCTACCACAAATTTAATCTAAGAAAATGGAGAGCCGACAACAACAAAAAATGTCATCTCCACCTAGTAACATGACATACACCTCTTGGTTATTACCGGTTCAGTCTTGTTTTGGGTAGTTTTGGGATGCTTTAAACTGGCATACATTCTCGGTTAAATGGCTTTTGGCTATGATATAGAACTGTATACTATTGGTTTACAACTTTACAGGATTGATACACTCTTGGTTAGCATTTTGGGCATGACTTCTTCCCGGTTCAAAGGTTTTTTATTTATTTACTTCAGTTTATTTATGTGGAATTCTGGTTGAAATCTTCCTTGTGATGTTGAAATAGATATTTAACCATTCAAACTGGTGACTGAAACTGTTTCAAAATTTGCTAATGCAAGGTGTAAGCATGAACAAATGTAAATAAAGAATGATAAACAAGGCTGTTAAGATAGTCATTTTCAAAGGATTATTTTTCTGTTTGTTTCCAGTCTCCTTTTTTGACCATCTGTAGAAAAATACAAAAAAAAAGAGTAAACAACTTGTAGGCAACCTATCATATTCGTTTAAGCTGTCCCAAAAGACCTGTCAAGCTCGTCCATTTCTCAAATGCACTAGCCGATGACACAAACGCGAGCTTAGAATATCGTTCTTGTTGAAGGATCTCTTAGAACAAAGAATAATAAGAACAACTCTCTTATTGCTTTAGAAACTACTCAAAACTAAAGCTTTCAATGTTTCTCATAGATCTCTTATGGAACACCTCTCCATAAGGTCTATATTTATAGTGAAGAACAATTCCCTTTAACATGTGGGATATGGAAAACACAAACCTAATCTAATAGAAAATTTCCTTTTCCTATTCTAGATTTCATTTTTTGTGTTTATCTCTTAACATATTAAACATCCAATAATATGTTAAGTTTCCACAAGCTTGGAATTACCCAACAATCACCCCCTTAATTCCAACTTGAATTAGGGAGACCAATTTCTTGAACTCCGATTAGGCTCCTCATTTGCTTTAACTTAATCCTTGCTAATGGCTTGGTTAGGATGTCGGCCTTCCGCTCAACACCTGGAGTTTGCATGTATCGACTTAGTACACCAACTGTGTAACACACACCTAGTCTTGTGTGAAGTAGATACCCCAAACATCCTATGTTTCTTCTGAAATCTGTAGCATTTATATTGGGCTCATCTCTAGCCTTTGAGATCTTTGAGCTCAACTCCATTGCTATGTGGATCGTGTTACACACTTCCATCTTTGTGTCACACAACCAGAAGTCTCCTCCTTCATTCTTGCGATACACTGATGTGCACTTCCTAAAGCTTATCTCCTTTAGGACCTGATCGAGTTTTATGTTCCACGCTCTAGGTGCTTGGCGTAACCCATACAAAGCCTTGTGTAACATATAAACTCGATCTTCTTCTTTTTTCCTTACAAGCTCCCATGCTTTGTTTCTTGTGGTAGACTCCAACTCGGCTACCATCTCTTCAACCAATAAGTAGTTCGACATCTTCGACTCAGCTGAGGTAAACTCTCCTCCTCTATCGAAGTGAAATCTTTTGAACCGATAGAATGCCTCATTTTTCTTCTTCAGATGAGTCACACATTTTTCCGCGTGTGCTACACAACCGAATATCCTAAACTGCTTGATATTTGGTTTCTTCGATATGAGACATTCGTATGACTTTTGATCTTCTTCATGGATCAACTCCAACGGTTTTATCACACGAAACATGACTTTAGTCAGAAGTGAGTCTCTGATTTGCTTCCCTACGAGACATGTGTTACACACGCCTTCTCCGTGTGTTACACTTAGGAATGAGTGTCTAATCTGCTTCCCTGCTAGACATGCGTCACACACACTATCTTTGTGTGTTACACTCGGCATTCCTACGACCATCTCCTTCTTTACCATGTTGTTCATCACGCCATAGCTTATATGTCCTAGTCGAGCATGCCACCTCCATGTTGCATCTTCATCTCTGACATGTAAACACTGCGGATAACTAATCTCCATCGGGGTCTTGTAGAGATGGTTTTGAGATCTTGTTACACGTACAAGAAACCTGCCACATTAATTTGTGACTGTTAAATAGATATCTTTCATGTTAACCTCACATTCTTTTTCTATTGCTTGTCCAAGACTCAATATGTTATGCTTCAGGTCGGGTATGTAGTATATGTCTTTGAGTGCCTTCTTCTCTCCAGTCTTGCACACAAAGGTAACAACCCCTTTTCCTACGATATCAACACACGATCCATCACCAAACTTCACTTTCCCTTTGGTGTTGAGATTCAAACTCGAAAAGAACTCCTTGTTTCCCGTCATGTGATTGCTCGCTCCATTATCCAAATACCAAACACTTGCATTGCCTTTGTCGATATCAAGATTCTTCGGAATCACCTTGTTTTCATTCAAGAATATCACCTCATGTACATAGAGAGCATCGGCCTCTTGTGTTTCATTTAAGTTGGTTTCTTGATTCCTCACTGACTTCTCGGGACATGAATTTGCATAGTGATCCAGCTTGTCACATCTCCAACATATCAGCTTCGAATGATCCTTCTTCGAGTTTTTGTCTTTGGTGTGTGACACATGACTTTGGTTGTGTAACCTACCTCGACCTCTGCCTCTTCCATTCCGTCCTCTACCTCTACCACGAAAATCTCCATAGTTCCTCTGAACTTGGTGATTGTTATCTGAAAACATAAGCTTCCCTTGGTCTTCTTTTTGAGCTTCTTCCCCTACACGCTCCTCGTACGCCTTTATCCTTCCAACTATGTCCTCAAAACCCGTAGAGTTGAGTTCTAGGACTTGCTCAAGCGACGCTACGATCTGGATATACTTGTGTCTTGGAAGACCCTTCAAAAACTTCTTAACCATCTTGGATTCTTCTATGTTTTCTCCCAACGAGGCTGCCTTGGATGATAACCCTGATAGCTTTCCCGCAAAGTCATCCACGGTATCACTATCATCCATCTTCAACCTGTCGAACTCTGTCATCAATGTCTGAAGTCTCGCCTCCCTTACACGATCAGCTCCAAAGTGTCGTGACTTGATGGCGTCCCATATGTCTTTTGATGCGGTTTGTTCTCCCACCTGGAGAATCAAGGTTTCGGGAATGGATTGAAACAAAAGAGCAATCGCAACATCGTTCTTCTTTTGATCATCCGAACCGGGGTCTATCGTGTCCCACACATCATGAACACGGAGTAACACCCTCATCCTTATCGACCAAGCAGTGTAGTTTGTCGAGTTCAGCATCGGACATTGGATGGATGCGGATCCAAGGTCCTTCGCACGTGGAGCCCTATTCACGTCAGCCATCTTGTGTCGTGAACTCTTGCTTCACAGCCACCAGGATCAAAGCTTCAACTTAAGCTTAGATCGAGTCTCCAACCTGAGGCTCTGATACCAATTGAAGGATCTCTTAGAACAAAGGATAATAAGAACAACTTTTCTTATTGCTTTAGAAACTACTCAAAACTAAAGCTCTCAATGTTTCTCTTAGATCTCTTATGGAACACCTCTCCATAAGGTCTATATTTATAGTGAAGGACAATTCCCTTTAACATGTGGGATATGGAAAACACAAACCTAATCTAATAGAAAACTTCCTTTTCCTATTCTAGATTTCATTTTTTGTGTTTATCTCTTAACATATTAAACATCCAATAATATGTTAAGTTTCCACAAGCTTGGAATTACCCAACACTTGTTCACTGCGTAACCAAGTTTCAATAAAATCTTTATTATGTTTTTAAAACAGAATATCTAATTCTTGTGAATGGTGAATTTAAACAAGAAGACTGATATGATAAGAGAAGCTAAAGATGAATTAAATGTTTCCACCTCTGTATTCCTTTCCGGGCTTGAACTCAACTGTCATTAGAACATAGAGAAGGAGCTTCAACATACAATAACAAACCCATTAAAACAAAATCTACCTTAGGCAGAGAGAGAACCAGTTTTATATAAATTTGATCAATTGATTTGACATTTTGGCCATTGTGGGTTAAAGCTGTCTTCAACACATCTGATTCCACCATTCGTATCTGATGGTATCCAGCTCGTAAATCCAACTTCAAAAAAATAGTAGCCCCGTGTAACTCGTCAAGGAGTTGATCAATCATCGGAGGGTATTTTTTTGGTACCGTGGCTTTGTTGATGATAAAGAAAGGTAAAGAAATGTTCTAAAGAACTAATGGTAACCATAAATATATACTTCATTATTTATTTTACAAGGAACGAAAGCTTTAAGTTCTTTTTATACTAACCAAACTAACCAACTCAAAGAGGGGTAAATTGGTTTTGCAGATGCAAGTTTTTTTTATCTAATCATAAACAGGTTATGTATTACTCATGGAGGCATTACAACCTCGTGGAGGTCAAATGAAACGAACCAAGGCCGCAATATTATTCAACCATCCGGAAATATTGAAAACACATGAAGAAAGTAGACAATCCGGTCAATGAATCAAAGCGTTACAGTCGATGGCGATTCAGCCAAGGATCGACCATTACCTATAAAGACGATGCAACTTACAAATTTCAACTGAAGGATGGTAGCACAATCCGTGATCTACCATGAGTGATAGAATTCGTGAAAGATGATTTGTCAAAGACAAGAGACAAATACATCCGACCACATTGAGGTGTACACAACAACAAAGAAGTGCAAGTACAATCAAGTAAGAACCAAGCAGATTTGTTCAACCTCTACGTTCATAAGCTAATATACAAGATAAGATTGAAAGACATCCAATGAGGCACAAAACATGGGGAGTAATACGGTTGTACTCTTTTTCCTAACTGTGGTTTTATCCCAAAAGGGTTTTACAGGTTAGGTTTTAATGAGGCAACATACCAAACGTATTATGAGCTATATATGGTTATAACATCCAAGGGGGAGTGTTATGAATCATTTGATGTGGATGCAATAACCATGAGGATTAGACCGAACCAGATTTGACCAATGGATAAGATTGGTCTGACCAGAAAGGAATATACTCGACCAAAAGGAATATTCCATTGGCCATAGATCAACCAAGACTTTCTTTTTCCTTGTTGGATAATGTTTACCTTTTTCCATGTTTATCTTTTCATTTATCTTATGGCAGTCTATTTGTAACCCCTAGAACCTCGATTGAGTATTATGAATAAGAATCACAAGTTCTCCCATTAATACTTTTATGATGTTTGGTGGTTTTAGTTCATCTTTTTTCCTTTCTGTTGAGATTTTGATTTTTTAAAGTTGTATTTTGTTCTGTTGGCAAGTAGTACCTGTAGGATTTATCTATCTTGTTTCAGTAATTCCTCAGAAAATGGAGTCTGGTTAAGTCTTATTTTGGTTTCACTTATAATGCTGATGATGTTGGTTGGATTGTGTTCGCTCGTTTGTGGCTTTAAATTTCTGCAGAAGATACTAGAGAGGTTCGTTGAATTAATTTTAATAGAGGCCTACTACTCTATTATGTGTTAGTTCGATTTTGTACCGGAAGCCACATCTCAATTTGTTCTTCAGCAGGATCTTACTGCTCTTCCTTGGTTCCTTGAAGGCAATGGTAGGTGTTACATGCATTTACCCACACAGTTCGTTGGGTAGTTTAAACTTTAAACTCACTAGAGTTAAAGACAAGTCACCAGGCAGTTACGATACAAACCTATCCTGTATAGAGGTGTTTTTGTTTTGTTCAGAAAAAATCTGATGTGTGTTTGTTTTTGTCTGACTTTTAGCTAAAGACGATCTCTTACTTGTCATTCTCAGATCTGACAAAGCAAAGAGACTTTAAAGGATGAGAACGTCCAAAGTTTATGTCAACCTCTGTACCTAGAAAGTAAGCACTAAAAGTCTTCGTACACTGTTCTCTCACTAATAAGTAACTCTCTAGTCAAGGAAGACACTGCAATCTTTGTATTAAATAGGTAACAAAGCTGTTTTATTATAGAAGAGATTCAAGATTAGATTAATAGCTTTTTGATTCAACAAAGATCTCTCAAGAACACCCCCACACACACACATAAAACTGAGAATAAAAACAGAGAACAGAACATACAGAATGGGCTGTGAGGCAGCCACTTATTTTACTATGAGCATTATTATTGTGACTGAAGCAGAATGATTTTCTTTTCCTTTTTCTTTTAGAAATTTCTCTCTAAAGGATCTTTTGGGAAGCTGGTCTCGTGGTGATATCTGCCACCCACTCGTTGACGAGTGGCCGCTCGGAGAAGAGCTTTTTGGTGGGAGTTCCAAGCAAGTACTGAATGACAGGAATGTGGTGGAGATCGGTCAAAGTAAAAGTTTCACCAGCCAAATACTTGAACTCCTTGAGCCGAGCCTCGTACACATCAAGGACCGCGGCTAATTTAGCCTCTTCTTCTTCAACAACGGCTTGGTCTGCGGTCAGGCCATAGAAGAGCTTGAACACTTGTTCCCAAGCAAGCTTTGAAGCCACTGGGTCGAAATGGTGAGCTTCTACTTCCATTCCAATGGCCATGATTGCATACTGGGATATGTTCTTGGAGTCGGCTGGGAGAAGGTTGGTTCCTTGGTCTTCATACCGGTGAGCTATGTACTGAGTAATCGCTCTTGATTCTACACACACAAAAAAAAAGAATCAAATAATGTTAGTGAATATTTGTCAAATCAGATATGAGATGATGATGCATGAAACGTTTATACCGAAGAGCTTGAGGTCTCCATCTTCAAAGGCGGGAATTTTACCAAAAGGCTGCCAATACCAGTCAAACACAAGATATTAAAGATTCAGACCAAGATTCGTCAAAATGGTTGGTCTTGTCTCAAAACTCATAGTACTTACGTTGCGAGAGAGGAAGGGCTCTTGCTTGTGCTCACCGTCTTTGAGGTCGACATGAACGAGCTCAAAGTCGAGGTTTTTCTCGTGGAGGGTGAGGAGGACTCTTCTGGTGGCAGTGGAAGCAGCGTGTCCGAAAACTTTGATACCTGCCATTGATTTTGATTACAAAGAAACTCTTTGAAATGTGAATGTGAGAAGGTGATGAAACAAGACACAAGGAGTGATGGTATTTATACAAGTTAAAAAATAAATAAAAAAAAAGCATTTTAGTGGATTCTCATTAATGTTTAATATTTGTTTAGCAGATCAATAATGAATTTACAAGACCGTCGCAAACCAATATTGACTAGTCTTCTTTGGAGGATTTGTCAAATTAGAATTGGACTGTTTAACGTTTGAATATTTGTTTTTTATTACAATTTGTTATGAGATATATAACTTTTTAATATTGAAGTATTCAATGAAGGTTTGGAATGGTAAAAACAGTTCAAGCGTTGCAGAGATCAAGTAGATCATGCAGGAAAAATGCAGATCATGCAAATCAAATTGATCAAGTACAGATCAAGTAGATCATGCAGGAAAAATGCAGATCAAGTAGATCAAACAGTTTAGAATGATAAAAACATTTCAAATCAAATAGACTATATATAAAAATTATAATAATATATATATATATATATAAACACAATACATAAAAATAATAAATATTGCGCTAGAGTCATGTTAATGTAATTTTAAAATTATGTAAAACATTAGCAATTACCAAAATACATATATCGTCCGTAAATATATATTTAAATCACAATACTATGCAATTATATTATACCTATTATAGCTAAAACAGTGGCATCATATATATTAAATGATTTTGCTACAAATTATTAATATATTAATCTTCTTCTATCAATAACACATTTTCATTCTATTTTACTTACAACTTTGATAATACAAAAAACTCTCATGTCTATTTATCTCTACTTTTATTTTTCGTCATATAAATATTATATTTAGTTAAATTATTTATATGATTATTGTGTTTTTAATTATAATCTGTATTAGTGAACAAAAAATTATATTATGTATTATGTCAATGTATAATATCATGTTTTAAATATATTAATGAAAATAGATGTATTTTGTTAATTGCTAATGTTTTTCGTATTTTGATTTTAAAATTATAATAACATGGATTTATTTCAATATTTATTACTATTTATGTATTGTATAATTTATTTTAAATTTTATTGTAATTATTATTGTTTAAATACATAATCTATTTTATTTGAATTGTTTTTATCATTCTAACTATAATAAATTATTTGATATGCTTGATCTACTTTTTCACACATGATCTCCACTTGATCCGTAGTGAGTGAGAACCGCATGCAGATCTCCTGCTTTTTTCACAAAAAAAAAATATTGAATTGCATGCACATCTCCCGCTAATTACATTTTAAAAGCAGAAAAACGTGAATGGTGATTTTAGTGCGGGAGAACTGCATGTGCGGGAGAACTGCCTTTGTTCCGCCCTTCCATTCATAACCTGAATTGTCAATCAAACAAGTGCATACAAACGTCCAAATGTCTCAAACTTCCACTTAATAGTCAAGCTCCACCTCGATCGGACTAATAGATGGGAAATGAAGATCCCCTCGATTCTCATGTATGGAAGACTTACTTTGGACGATATCATGTATAAGAGACATGAAGATTCTTTTCATTTTGCTTCGAGACCGATTGTTTAGATTTAATGGATATGACTAGGAATTTGGTGGACTGACCAGCTTTTGTTTCGAAGATCAGTACTTACCAAAATCTACAAGATAATTTTGAGAGAAAGAACCTAGTTCATATTTCTCAGAGCAAAAACAGTCGAGTGGACCAACTAGCAAATGAAGCTAAGAACAAAAAATATTTTTTTCTCTCATATATAAGACACAGTCAGATAGAAGTGTTCTACGAAAGAATGACTCGTCTGTCCCAAATTTAATCTAAAATAGATAGCCGATAAAAAAAAGAGTCATATCCACATGTAACATGACATACACCTCATGGTTATTACCGGTTCAGTCTTGTGTCGGGTAGTTTTGGGATGCTAAACCGGCATACCTTCTCGGTTAAATGGGTTTTGGCTATGATATAAAACTGTATACTATTGGTTTACAACTTTACTGGATTGATACACTCCTGGTTAGTATTTTGGGCATGACTTCTTCTTCCCGGTTCAAAGGTTTTTTATTTATTTACTTTATTTATGTGGAATTCTGGTTGAAATGTTCCTGTTGATGTTGAATTAGATATTAAATCATTCAAACTGGTGACTGAAACTGTTTCAAAATTTGCTAATGCAAGGTGTAAATATTAACAAATGTAAATAAAGAACGATAAACAAAGCTGTTAAGATGGCATTTTCAAAGGATTATTTTTCTGTTTGTTTCCTGTATTCTTTTGTTGACCATCTGTAGAAAAATACACAAAAAAAGTAAACAACTTGTAGGCATTGGCGAGCCTACGTTGTCGAAGAAGGTAGCAAGTGCCACCATAATTTTTTTTAGAATTTGTTAAATACACCTAAATTTTAGTTATTTCTTTTGGTAAATAATATTTTTAGCTATATTTTTATAGTTTATATAGGATTTTCCCCACCAAAATATAATCCTTCATTCACCACTGCTTGTAGGCAACCTATCATATTCTCTTAAGCTGTCCCAAAAGACCTGTCAAGCTCGTCCATTTCTCAAATGCACTAGCCGATGACACAAACGCGAGCTTAGAATATCGTTCTTGTTCAATGCGTAACCAAGTTTCAATAAAATCTTTATTATGTTTTTAAAACTGATAATATCTGATTCTTGTGAATGGTGAATTTAAACAAGAAGACTGATGTGATAAGAGAAGCTAAAGATGAATTAAATGTTTCCACCTCTGTATTCTCTTCAGGGCTTGAACTCAGCTGTCATTAGAATTAGAGGTGGGCACAGATCAAATATTTCCATAATTTTCATTATATGTGATTTGCTTCAGTATCTTACGGATATCTGATTTTCCGATTTGCTTTGCTTCGCTTCGAAGTAATACGGATATCCGGTTTTACGGATATCCGGATTTTTTGAGGTATTTACGAATATTTATGGATATTTACGAATATCTCATCTACTTTGTTTAATACAAGTAAATTAAAAAAAACTATAAAATTTGTTTTCAAAAAAATATTTTTGCATAATATAAAATGAAAATAAAAATAAATGAAACTATGTTCCATAAATTTCTAAAATTAATCAAATTTTCTTATAAACACACAATTTTTTTGAAAATTCCGGCTCTAAATTTTTAGTATTTGTGATTTGATCCGCTTCTAATGGATATTAAATTTTAGTATTTGCTTTGGTTTGACGATTTACAGATATCCGAATTTTACGGATCGAATCGAAACGAATAATGAATCGAATCAAATTTAACGGATAAAATGCTCATCCCTAATTAGAAGATAGAGAAGGAGCTTCAGTATACAATAACAAACCCATTAAAACAAAATCTACCTTAGGCAGAGAGAGAACCAATTTTATATAAATTTGATCAATTGATTTGACATTTTGACCATTGTAGGTTAAAAAAGTGCAAGTCAAAAGACCTTTGTCAAAGCCAAGTTAACGATTTTGACCCATTCAGTATCAAGACCTTTCCCCCAAAACCAAACCTGCAGCTCCCAGATCATTATTCTCAATAAGCTTGTCCTACTTTGCTTAATTTGTAAACAATATCCTTCAAATACCCTACAAACAAGACAATGAGCTCTTCTTTCTCTCTGAATTTTTCTCTGTTTTGGAGTTTTATGAGCTCGTCTAGGAAGACCAGAAGCTTATAAATGAGAGGATATCAGCATTGAAAGAGCCAGAAATAAAGGTCAAAAAATTAAACTCAGTATGAGATATGTGGTGAGTTTATAAGTTCATCTTGTCTTGGAGAAAGCTAAGAGAAAGGGAAAAACAAACATATTAGGCTTCAATGTAAGTAACATTGGAACAAGCCAATTGTAAACCATACCACAAAGAGAAGACACATTTGTCCCCAAAGAGTAAAACTTCTCCATAAATTTCTTCTGATTACTTCATGTAGCTTTGGAGGAAGATAAAAGATACAAAACCAGAGTAACTTTATTGTAAAAGTCAACTGGAACAAAAAGCCAATTAGCTAACAATGAAGACCATAACACAAAGAGAAAACACATTAGTCCCTATTTGTTCTTATTATTACTTCTGTTAAGCAAATACTTGTATTATTCGATTAACAAAGAGTTTACAGAACTATCGAATGAATCAGTTCCTCAGAATCGAGAACAAGCTCTCGATCTGCCTATCTTGAGAGACTTCTCTACTCAAGCCACTTATTCTGTTATGATCAATCCCCCCTTCTTTATTCCCAAACCCTCCTATTTTATATCTCCTTTTTGCTCCTTGTATTTCCTGCCACGTCATTCTTTCTCACTTAACGTCTCCTCCCTTCTCCCTTTCTTACGTATATACACTCTCAACGGTCTATCAATACCCGCCTCTCCGAAACGAAGCTTGTCCTCAAGCTTCAGATGTGGAAATTGTTTCAACAACATGGCTGCTTTTTCCCACGAATTCTCATGCTCTGGTAAACCCGTCCAAGATACTAAGGCCTCCAAGCACCCCTGAGCGTCATAGCGTGTATCTAACACAGTCTCCGGTTCAATGACTAACTCGTCACTACTGGACAACGTTCGAGGTAACTCAGAAACGGTATGACCTTGTCCAATGACTGGTTTCAGTTGAGAGACATGAAAGACATTATGAATCCAAGAATCATCAGGCAGCTTGATTCTGTAAGCCACAACTCCTACTCGTCCAATGACTTCAAATGGGCCAAAGTAACGAGCTGCCAGTTTCTGATACAAACGTTTGACGATAGACTGTTGGCGGTATGGACGCAGCTTCAGAAAAACCTTATCTCCAACCTGAAATTCCAACTCACGCCTATGTTTGTCTGCATTCGTTTTCATTCGATCCTGAGCCAGTAACAAATGTTGTTTGATATGCTTGAGCATCTCATCCCTTTCCTTTAACATACACTCCAAATCAAAGTTAGCCGTTGATCCCTCCTCAAACTTCAATAGCGATGGCGGATTGCGGCCATAAACCACTCGAAATGGTGTGGTACCCAACGCTGTGTGATAGTTAGTATTATACCAAAGTTCAGCCCAAGGTAAATACTTAGCCCACAACTTAGGATGAGCAGAAGCAAAACAACGTAAGTACGTTTCAAGACATCGGTTCAGAACTTCAGTTTGACCATCACTTTGCGGGTGGAATGCTGTACTGTACTTCAATTGAGTGCCTCCCAAACGAAACAGACTCTTCCAGAATGTGCTTAAAAAAATACGATCCCTGTCTGAAACAACCGAGCCAGGAAACCCATGTAAGCTCACAATTTCCTCGAGAAAAAGGTTTGCAACATCTACCGCAGTAAAAGGATGCTTTAAGCTCAAAAAATGGGCAAACTTGCTTAAGCGATCCACCACCACAAGGATCACATTGACCCCTTGAGAAACTGGTAACCCCTCAATAAAATCCATAGAAAGACCATCCCAAACTTGAGTCGGGCTAGAAAGCGGTTGTAGTAATCCTGCCGGAGTCAAGGTAGAATATTTATGCCGTTGACAAATATCACAAGCAGCTACATACGCTTGTATATCCTGTGTCATCTTCCTCCAATGAAAAATTGTTTGTATCCTTCTGACGGTCTTCAAAACTCCTGAGTGACCCCCCATAACACTGTCATGATACTCTTTTAAAATCACCGGAACATGAACTGATCCCTTAGCCAGCATCAATCGTCCCTTGTACAGCACTCTGCCTTGTACAATACTGTAACCCAGCTTCTTCACTTTTCCTTGTTCAATCCGAGACCTTAAGTCTTGTAACTCCACAGACTGATCCACTTCATGTAAAATGTCTTGCATCTGTATACATGAAAGAACAGTTAACGCAGCCAAGATTAACCCACTAAACTCAATCTCGACTGCCGATTCTTGAGAGACCATCTGCCGCTTTGTTTTCTACTCCTGGTTTAAACACGATGTCAAAATCATACCCAAGTAGTTTAGTCAACCACCTCTGATAATCCAAGGAAACCTCTCTTTGTTCCAGCAAAAATTTTAAAGACTTCTGATCTGTATGAACAATAAACTTCCGACCTAGTAAGTAATGACGCCACTTTTGAATTGCCAAAACTATAGCCATCAGTTCCCGCTCATATATTGGTTTAATCTGCTCTCTATCCGTCAGTCCTGCACTGAAGTAAGCCACTGGCCTATGTTTCTGCATCAAAACAGCTCCAATCCCATAACCCGAAGCATCAGATTCCACTACAAATGTCTCAGATTAATCTGGCAAAGCTAACACAGGCGCGGAGCACATAGCTACTTTCAATGCCTCAAAAGCTTTATTTGTTACTTTAGACCACTCAAATGCGTCCTTCTTCAATAAGCCCGTTAATGGTCGTGCAATTGATCCATACCCAAGCACAAAGCGCCGATAATAACCCGTTAACCCCAAAAACCCACGCAAGTCCTTGACTGTCCGAGGTATGGGCCATTTACGCATTGCCTCAGTCTTCGCAGGATCGGTAGACACTCCTTCCTCGCTGATCAAGTGACCAAGATAGTCTACTTTAGATTGACCAAACAAGCATTTCTTCCTATTAGCAAATAGCCTGTGCATTTCAAATAGCTTCAACACAATTTCAAGATGTTGTACATGTTCCACCAATGTCTTACTGTAAATGAAGATGTCATCGAAGAACACCAAAATGAATTTTCGCAGGTAAGGTCTGAAAATTTCGTTCATCAGTGCTTGGAACGTGGCTGGAGCGTTTGTTAACCCAAAAGGCATCACAACAAATTCATAATGCCCATCCGCCGTTCGGAAAGCTGTCTTGTGGATGTCATTCTCTTGCATCCGTATCTGATGATAACCTGATCGAAGATCCAATTTTGAAATTTTTTTTGCTCCAAATAGCTCATCCAATAGCTGATCAATCATGGGAATAGGAAATTTATCAGCTATCGTGACTTTATTCAATGCTCTGTAGTCAATGCAAAATCGCCAAGTCCCGTCCTTTTTCTTAACCAATAACACCGGGCTAGAATAAGGGCTATGACTTGGACGGATGATGCCCGATTGCAACATTTGAGATACCATCTTTTCCATTTCTTCCTTGTAAGTGTGAGGATAACGGTAAGGACGAACACTTATTGGCCCAGCTCCTGCTATTAAATTGATAGCGTGCTCTCTGTTCCTCAGAGGCGGTAACTGGGAAGGTTCAGCAAAAACGTTCAAATACCTGTCCAACAAGTGTTCTATCGGAAGTGGAATCTCTGGATGCACATCGGAAGTATTGACCTGGAAGAACTCAACGTCAATTCCATTTAAGTGAGACTTATCTTGTTGGATTGCTTGTGGACACACATTCCCATTCTGTAATGAGGGATCACCATATAATGTGACACGTTCCCCCTTGAACATAAATGATAACTCGTGTGTCTCCCAATCAACTTCACAACGGCCTAAAGTACGAAGCCATTGTACACCCAATATCATGTCAAGTTGCCCCAGTTCTAACATGATGAAATCAGCTGTGTCTTCTAGTACTGGTAAAGAAAACCTAACATTCTTGCAAACGCCCCGTTCCATTCACTTTTATCCCAGTGCCCAGCAAAATCTCCAATTTCCTATCTCTGACCGGTGTAATATGTAACTTCTGTACCACCTGAGGAGATAAGAAATTATGCGTGGCTCCACTGTCCAACATCACTATAATCTTCAATTTCCCAATCATTCCCCACACCTTTGTTGTTGTTGGTGAAGACAGGCCAAAGAAGGAAGCCAACGACATCACCATTAACTCTGTAACAACACCATTCTCATCTTCAAATGTATCTGCCTCCGAATCATTAAAAATCTCCACCTCCCAGCCATCTACCATTGTCAATACCTGAAGCTCCAAGTATTTACATTCATGTGTCTTCGACCATTTATTGTCACATTTGTAACAAAGACCCAATCTTCGTTTTTCAGCTGCTTCCGCAGGAGTTAGGCGTCGAGGTCCCTGTTTTTGCTGTCGCTGACCTTGCTGATCCTTACTTCCAGCAACCACCACTTGATTATTACTGTTATGTTGAGAAGAAGATCGCAAGGGAATGAATCCCGTTGCTTTTGGCGTCGAAACCGTGTGAGAAACTGCAGCAACGGATTTACAAAAAGCGCTATCCTCCATGGTTATCACAGCTGCTATGTGCTGCCGTAGTCCTCTTGGTTCTTTCATCTTCACAACTTCTTTCATTTCTTGCTTCAACCCGTTGAAAAATACATCAACCAAATTCTTCTCAGAAACCCTTGTCACCATTGATCTCAACTCTTCAAACTCGTTAATATAATCCACCACTGATCCTTTCTGCCTTATCGCAAATAATCTCTTCCCAGGTTCATCCTCAATCCGCTGTTTGAACCACAGCAATAATCTTTCTTTGAAGTTCTGCCAATTTGTAAACGGGTCCTCTTCCATCTCGATGTTGAACCAAGTCAACACTGTTCCCTCAAAGCTCACAGCTAACAAGTCGAACTTATCAAGATCTGAAAACCGTCCCAACCGGAAATATCTTTCTGCTCGATTGATCCACACATTTGGATTCACACCAACAAACGCAGGCAATTCAACTTTCCTTAACAAATCTTTCCTCGTTTCCAAACTATCATTTATTCTCCGATAACCTAGTAGTGGATCTTCCGTTACTAGTGGGGGACACGAAGATCGTACCTGAATCTCCGGATTAGAAGAGCCGGCGATAGATTTCCCGAACGCTTTATTGGCTCGATGAAGAGATTCGATCCTCTCCAGCGTATGTGCTATCGAATCCATACGCAAAGCCATCTCCTCGTTAGATCACGTCAATCGCTCCCAACCTCCATGTAATATATCCGCTTGCTTCTTCAAAGCTCTAATTTCACCGTAAATCGCCTTGAGTTCAGTATCCGAAGTCGCCATCGTCGTATCGAAGCTCCGATCACTTCATCCCCTCCGTCGCGTAGATCCGATCGAGTCACCGCACCAATTTGTTAAGCAAATACTTGTATTATTCAATTAACAAAGAGTTTACAGAACTATCGAATGAATCAGTTCCTCAGAATCGAGAACAAGCTCTCGATCTGCCTATCTTGAGAGACTTCTCTACTCAAGCCACTTATTCTGTTATGATCAATCCCCCCTTCTTTATTCCCAAACCCTCCTATCTTATATCTCCTTTTTGCTCCTTGTATTTCCTGCCACGTCATTCTTTCTCACTTAACGTCTCCTCCCTTCTCCCTTTCTTACGTATATACACTCTCAACGGTCTATCAACTTCATGTAGCGTTGGAGGGTAATAAGTGAAACAAAAGCATACTAGATTTCAATGTAAGAGGCACTGAAACTAATAAGTATGAAGACTGTGTTGTTTATTCAGGTTACTCTCTACATGTAATTTCAATGTCTAAGTAACTTTCTTCTAACTTTGCAGTTTTCTCTAACATATAGACAAAACAACAACACAAGGATGAAAGAATGATTGTTTCAAGAAGTACCCTTTTCGCAGCTTGTCTCTCAATCCTCTATTTTCGATCTTGCTTCACTTTTCTCCAGAAGCTCTTCATCGTCATCAGCTTCGAGAATCGCTGCATTTGCCTTCCCGGATGCTTCTTCTGTCGCTACCCACGACGAGACCAAACGCAAGAAAGCTGCTCATAAACCCCAAGAGACAGTTCTTGTCTCTTCCATGACAGAGACGATGTCTAGTTCTTGATGTTTGCTGAGCACGCAATTTGGTTATTCTTGGAATAAGTTTGTGAATTGAGAGTGGAGGAGAACAATGAGTTTAGGGGTGAAGAACAAATGATTGACTTCACCATGTTTCCTTGTCAGTCTTCAATTTATTTTTTTATATAACTTTGCATGGTGTTTACTTTTGGTGGTGATCGATGGAAGATGGATGATGGATGATGGATGATAAGATCTCTCATTGCGTTGTGTTTTTTTGCCTCCAGTCAATTAATTAAGTTGATTCTTTTATAGATTGAGCTTAACAAAGCAAACCAACCATACTAAATTGAGCTAAACCAAGCGGAACCATCATAGTTAATTGAGCTAAACAAAGACTAATTTAAATTTAAGCATTCAGATACAGCTCTCTCTCTCTTCTCACCGTTCTCTCTCTCCGGATATTTCACGGGAGAAGAAGAGATGAGAAGCTTATCTTTCGATTCAATCTGTTATGATTGAATTGATTCTTTTGGCTGTAAATATTTTCGATCTTCGGATCGATTTTGTCTTTTCGCATGGCGAATTCTCCCTTCGCATAGGCGATTTAGTTTTTCGCATAAGGCGATTTTGTTGTGTTTAAATCCGATTTCTCCATCCTTTTTAAAACTTCTATTCCGTTTAATCTTACAATACTCTAATCTTTTTGTTAGTTAAGCTTAATTTCTTTCCTATATAAGGAATCAATCTTAGCTTTAGAGTTTTATGGTGAAGTATCTTTGAGGGTTTGAGATTAAGATGATTGATTAAGCGTGGAGGGATGATGCATGTTCAGATTAAGCTGGAGTTTTCATCTTTGAAAGCGTTCTAGCAAGGCCCCGCCTTTATCTCTCTGAAGCTATTCACTGGATCAACTCTACCAAGAAGATGAAGAATTGCGTAGGATTGACGGCGAGCAAAGAATGGGAAGAATGGTTAAGTAGATCAATTTGTCGAAGAAAGTTGTTGAAGGTTATTGATCCGGTAGGTCTCCGGCAAAACCAACGGCACCGACTCCGATTTCCAGAAACGTCAAATGCTAACTCAAGACACACACGTGGCTCTCATGCATTAGGGTTATTCAATAGAAAGCACGTGTCTTCTTAATCTTTATTATGTGTTAAGTTGGGTTTAGACTTAGGCTGAATGTAAAAATAAGAGTTTATTGAATCTACTTGTAATGTTGGGCTACGGCCTTTTAATAAAATGTTGACAAA